>OVBE01008938.1:0-16591 GCA_900406425.1 Iberis pinnata | reverse complement strand
AACATTGATTGATTATTTCATTGTTGGTTGATTGTTAATCATATTTCTTGATAGTAATATCCATGATCCAATAGTTTTATCTTATTTGTTTTGTTTCTTTTTTTCTTGTTTCTTTTGCATTTTGTAATAGATTTAAAACTCATAAACATCATTGGCTCTAGATTAGTTTAATTCTCATATCTTTAGTGTTGCATCTTTAGTCCATGTGGATTCGATTTAAACCATTTCTATATTACAAACGATTAGTAAGGGGATTGATATAGAAAAATTCCTCTTATCACCACCTATGGCTAATGAGTCCCGGTGGACGTTCTCGAGTTGAATAACCTCAATGAGGAACTCATTGTCTTCGAATGGATCCTCACAATCTTATGTTCCTGACATCTCCGCGAGTTTATTTCCACATGTATCGTTGTCCATTTTTACAGTTAGATACAAATGTAGTCCATCATCCTCGAGTCTTCTCATCTTAAACATTTTAAAGGCTGTCATCCGAATCGATACTAAGGGGGGGGGGGGGGCATCTTAGCTTGTGTGAATACTGTTTCGAAACTCTCCCTCCAGAATGTTAAATACATTGTATCTGTCTTCGTCTCGAAAGCAGTAGCAAGTTTGTCCTTCAACCCTTCGAAATTGTTTGTCGCAATTAATGCCACACATTTTGCAAACATATCTCTTGATACACATAAATTCCATTTGCCATTTTCCATGCACTCCCATGACCCGACAATAACCAACACCGTTTCATCTATTGCATAACAACGTCTGGAAAAAAAGAAACCATTTAGCAGATAGAACAACGCATTATCGCATAGAAACTCATACATATTTATATTTTATACTGCAGGATCCATTCAATGTTAAAAAATAAATAAATAAATGATCTTACCTACCAAATCAGTTCTTCAGTTTACCATAAACAAGTCCACATGTTCGTTTGTTCATAACAAACCGCAAAAAACCAGTTTATTTGGATCATTTACGCGCATACCAATTTATTATCCAATGGATTATGCAATAAATTTCATTTATTGCTAATTAATCCGCGTCACATTTTCTGGCCTCACACACATACCGTCTGATTTGCGCGCCAAAAGGGAGACATTTTTCGAGGGTACTATTCTCATTTAAAACATGCCACAATACCAAAAGATTTTGGCATTTTCGGAAAGTTTCGGCGATTATGGTACTTCTGAAAACATAGTATATTGGTTATGGCAGTTCCGATTATTTGTCCTTTTTTTAAAAGCTCTAAAAGTAAGTAGAGTAATTAATGTTGGGAGTTCCCTATAGTTTAATTCAATGGAGATCATATGACATGTTTAAAACATGTCATTGTAGAAAACGATTTGCCCTTTTAACGTAGGGGAATTGCAACTGACGTGAATTATAAATGAGAGGTGACATGATTTGTAGGACGTGTACTGAAGTCTTGGTCACTAACTATGACCTCCTACATAGCCATTGAATGGGATTGTCCTGTATTCTCTTTAATCAGTACTATCTTAATGTTATATTAAATTAAATACTATAAAATATGTGTTAGAACAGAACAACCAACTGATAATTACATATAAAAAAATCAATAATTAAAGTTTTCAAAAAGAAATCAAAAATGAAATTTGTAGAGTTTAAGATTAAAACCAGTTTCATGAGTTTGCTCCAACAAAATCAAATCAATTTATCTCTTGTACTCCCAAAGACGTCCTTGTATCATCACACATTTTTCTCGCTAACGAGGAAGAAGAAATAAATGATGATATTGAAGAAAAAAAATAATGTTTTAGTACATGTCGATGATAATTAAGATGATGTAATTCATGACCAAAAAGACTCTTTACTCACAATAACCTGCTGAAAATATTTAAGCTTAATATTCTATGCGAAATTTATTTCCGCTAAAATCATTTATGACATCTGAATGGATTTTTGTACCACCAAAGAGGAGCTATAAAGCTTTGAGAAAAACAAAAATGTGAGGGTTTTGTACCGGTTTTGATTTTGTTGTTGTAATAGTCTAATTTGAGACCTGTACTCCAATTATAACTATTGTAAGAGTAATAAAAGGTTTTTTCAATGTCAACACTTTTTTGTGTAAGTCGTTAGTCAAAAGCATTTTACCTTCCACAATTAGTAATTTTGTTGTCGCCATGACAAAGACAATCTCTAATAGATTTAAATAATTTCTTAAAAGGTTTCTAATAAATATACTTGCCAAAATTAAATAAAAGATATCAAATTAAACAAGAAACATTTGTGTCAAACATCTGATTGTTCAGAAATAATATATATATTTTTTTATTCTTTCTGTCACGTTAGACCAGCTCCATCGGAGCTTATACACGACTCTTAAAATAATAATATTAATATTATAAGCCAAAAATCAAAGAGCTGTTCCTTCGTTGGTTGATTTTGAAAGCGGATTGGCGGTCCCTGATTGGTTATGTTTTTTTTCACAATTGCCAATTTTTTTTTTAATTATGGTTTTTTGTAGGGAAAGTTTTGGGTATTCACTTCGGTTCCGATTCTTCGGATTTTAAATTTGAATACCCAATTGATACTTTTCTAATATTCGGTTTGGTTTCGTGTTGGTAAGGTTCCATTTTTTTATTCATGATTTTTTGTAGGGTTGAGCTTTCGGTTATTCGGTTCGGTTCCGGTATTTTTAATCTTAAATTCGAATACTCAATTGATACTTTTCTAATATTATGTTCGCTTCCGGTATGGTTCTTTTTGGTTCCGGATCGGTTCGGTTCCATAAGTCGGTTCCGGGTATTTTTGACCTCAAATACTAAAATAATATATGAAAATACAAAACAGTTCCGAAAAAACTGAAATACCCAAAATAGTTTAAAACTAAATTACCCAAAAAAATAAAATATCTGAAAATAAAAATTACCCGAAGATTTATGTTCAATTATTATATGTTCAAATATTTCAATTACAAAATTTATGTTCAAATATTAATGCAATAATTTGTTGGTTCCATATAATATTTTATGTTCAAATATTTCAATTTAAAAAAATTATGTTCAAATATCTTAAATAAAAATAATTTAATTTTTAATAACCACATTGATGATCCTACCATTGGAGGCACTAAAATTAAGAAGATTTTTAATTTTTAAGGATTGCTAAATATAATTAAAATAATCACTAGAATCTTTAATGAAGTTCTAATATTGAAGATGGTTTTAGTTCTCTTTTTCTTTCACCATAACATATTTTAAGAATTTTAATTCAATTCTACCAATGGATTAAACAAAACTTAAACTAAATTTTAAAAGTTTTTGAAAAAATAAATATTAAAATATTAGTTAAGAATTTTATATGAGTTTCTCTAATGGGAATGGCTTATTGGTTGGAAATTTTTTTTATAAAACTCTAAAAGTATGTAGAGTGATGTGGGGAGGCCCCTATATTTTAATTCATTGGCGAATCATATGTCGTCACGTGTTTAAACATCTCATGGTAGAAAACGTTTTTTAATGAGTGCAACTGATGTGAATTTTAAGTGAGAGCTGGCATGACTTGAAGGATGTGTACCGAACTTCTTGTCACAAACCTTGGCCTCCTATATAGCCATTAAATGAATAGCCATGTATTGTTTTCACTCACTATTATTTTATTGATATATGATATATTGTGTATTTAATTGATTTAGATTTTTGTTTAGTCTTTATCTTAGGTAGTTTCATTTGTGTTTAGGTCTAGTTAGGTTGCATTTTGCATTTTATTATATTATTCAGGTACTTAAAGAGTGCAGAGATGATTTAAGGAAGAAACCAATGAGAAAGAAGTCGAAAAAAGTTTCAGGAGATGTATCGACTCATTGTATCAGTTTACTCACTCGATACATTCTATTAAGCCTATATCGGCCATTTTGTATCGGCTAGATTGGCCGATACAAACCACGAAGAAGCTATCCTGGAGTTTCCAACCGATACAGTTGAGCCGATATGCTGGTATCGGTCAACATGTATCGGTGAAGAGTGCCCGATATGAGACGTGCAGAAGAGCATCGACCCGAGGAAGCTGATACACATGGCTCGATACGCACCTATCGGCCAATGTGTACCAGTTGGATGCGTCCGATATCAAACGTGAAGAGGCTGTATCGACCATGTATTATCGGCCGTTTTGGCCGATATCGATTCCAAAAAGTTAAAAATAAAAAGTTGACCAAGACTTTTACCCAATTGATTATTTGGTTAACCAACTTGTTTTGGGTTAATCCAAGACTTTTAGGTACACTATTTAAGGTTAAAAAACCTAATTTCATCTTTAAGCTTTATTTTATAAGAAGAACTTTGTAATCCTTTACTTCTTAATTCCATTTTGAGTTTATTTATTGCTTTTGATTGCTTTTCTTCTTCTAATATCTATTTCTAATCATGATTCAACACATTTCTAGTTTTGGATCTTGTGTTTTCTCCATGATTTGTGAGTAGTCTCCTTTAAACAAATGCTTAGGTAGATTAGGGTGAATAGGTGATGGAATGTGATGTTTAGGGTTATAATTCATAAATCTTCATGTAATAGATGATCTTAATGCTGGATTTAACTTGATCAACTGAATCTGGATCATAGGATATAAATAGCGCCTGAAAGGTGTTCGATGAAACGCCCAAACCAATCATTACATGCTAAATAAGTCATAACCAAGAGATTTGTGTTAGTTAGTTCAGTGGTTTAGCATAGATCAGATCTTAATGTTTCATAATTGTGTAATTATCCAAGAGATTGTCTTAATTACATGATTAGGAAAATAATTAGTGCCATGAAAGTGGATTAATCTATTTATGAGAATCTTAGACTAAGGATTAGCTTAATAGTTAGCATTGAACATCACATGATATCATTTGATCACCCGAATCAATAACCTATACCATTTGCTTAGCCTTTTATTGTTAAATTCAAGTTCTGAATTTCTGTTGACTTTTACTATTTGTTGTCGACTTTTGGAATTGTTGACTTTTTATTGACTTTCTAGTTTATGCATGTTTGAATGTTTCAAAATCATCCAAATCTTATTATCTTAGACTAGACATAATTCTAAATGGATTAGTGTGTTAAACTTTACCTAAATTTGGTTGATATCTTAAGTACTATAACGATGAATGATTAGACTTAAGTATTTGCTTAGATAAGTGCAAATTCTTGTTTATCATATTGGCGTTGTTGCCATTTCAGGATTGTTTTAACCATTAGTGCTCTGAATTTGTTTGGGACTAAGCCCATTTTCTTTTATTTCGCTAATCTCTCTACTTTCTTTTGTTTGTGCACTTCAGGTGTATGAACCTGAGAAGCAGAGGCCCTACAAACCTTCTACCAATTGTTGAGGACATTAGGGCGCTTGAACGCCAAAACACTCGGGAACGACGAGTACAAGATCATCTTGCTCATATTCAATGTTTGGACTTGGAAATGGACAACCAGGATAACCACAATCATGATGCCAATGGTGGTGGCAACAACAATCGACCATGCACCATTGGGACGACTGATGCCCCGAACCGCCATGCCCAACGCACCGGCATTCGTCCACCACCAATTGTCAACAAAAATTTGAAATCAAATCCAGCCTCATCAACATGGTTCAGAATGCCAAGTTCCATGGCTTACCAAATGAGGATCCTTTGGACCACCTGGATGACTTTGATATGTTGTGTAGCACAGTAAAGATCAATGGTGTGACTGAATACGCCTTTAAGATGTGTTTGTTTCCTTTCTCTTTGGGGTGAGAAAGCACACTCTTGGGAGAAGAACGTTCCAACTGATTCGGTTGACACTTTGGATGCTTGTAAGAAAGCGTTTCTAACCAAGTTCTTCTAAACCTCCCGAACCGCGATACTCCGGAACAAAATTTCAGGATTCGTGCAACGCGGGACTGAATCTTTTGGGGAAAATGTTTCAAGGGATACACACTCCGATGCCCACATCATGGATTTTCGGGCGAGAGTCTCCTTAGTAGTCTCTATCGAGGACTTGATCCTAAGTACCGGATGATACTTGACACTGCTAGTGAAGGGAATTTCTTTGCCCAAACCAAAGCCGATGGTTTATTGTTTGGTGAGAATTTGGCTCAAAGTGATAACAACTATGGGGAGGACTACGATCGTTCAGTTATAGATGTTGGTAGTGATAATGGGTACAAGAAGGATTTAAAATCTCTTGAAGACAAGTTAGACAAGTTCATCCTTTCTCAACAAGGAATTGTCAACTTTGTTGGCGATGTTCATGAGGATTACCAACCTCAACAAGAAGCTACTCAAGAGGAATTCGCTTATGTGCGTAATCAAGGTTACAATCAATGCTACAAAAATTACCAACAAAACCCAAGTATCTCCTATCACAACACCAATATTGCTAATCCACATGATCAACACTATCCTCTGAAGCAACAACAACAAAGCTTTCAACCAAAACCTCAATTCAACAATCAAGGCGGTTTCTAACCACAACCCCAATACTTCTCCAATCCGCCACGTTTCTCTAACCCTCAAGCTCCTCCACAACAGTCTCAAGGAAGCTCATCTTCCAACGCCCAGGATCAAACGAACCAACTTTTGAGACAATTGTTAGAAGGTCAAGGCAAGAATGCCATTGAGTTTGGTGTTTTCAAGGAAGAAATCAATGCAAAGAATGATGATCTTCATGCCAAGATAGAAAGTATGGCTTCTCGATTAAAAGCTTTGGACAACCAAGTGGCCCAAATCACTTCCAACTCCAAACGACCAATGGGTCAACTTCCTGGGAAATCTGAGACTAATCCAAAGGAGTATGTGAATTCCATTACCCTTCGAAGTGGTAAATAACTACCTCCTAGAGTTCNGGGGGGGAATATCATTTTGATTGAAGATGATGAAGTTGGTTGTGAAGACATTGTGGTTGAGAAACCAACACAAGAGCAGGTGATTGATTCAAAAGGAAAAGGAAAAGGAAAAGGAAAAGAGATTAGTGATGATTCTCCACCAAAGGCACCCGTCTTTGATCCACTTCCTTATGAACCAAAGCTTCCATTTCCAGGGTGATTCAAAAAGCAACTAATGAAAAAATATAGAGCTCAATTTGAAGAGAAAATGAAGGAATTGCAAATAGCCATGCCTATCATGAAGCTTTTATGCTTGTTCCCCATTATAGCAAGTTTATGAAAGATGAAATCAAGAAGAAGCTTAAGACTTTGGAAGGAATGGTCATACTCTCTAAGGAGTGTAGTGAAATTATCAAAATGGAAAACTCTCCATAGAAACTTGAAGACCCAGGGAGTTTTACTCTCCCTTGTGCTTTAGGTCCTTTTACTTTTGAAAAATGCTTATGTGATCTTGGTGCTTCTGTTAGTCTAATGCCATATTCTATTGCTAAGAAACTTGGCTTCTTTTCTTTTAAGATTTGCAGGATCTCTCTGGTGCTGGCCGACAGATCTGTAAGAGTCACGATTGGAATGCTAGAGGACCTTCCAGTGAGATTGGGAACACTGAAGTCCCAACCGATTTTGTAGTCTTAGAGATGGTGGAGGAACCATGAGATCCACTTATCTTTGGTAGACCGTTCTTGGCAACTGCAAGAGCCATCATTGATGTTAGGAATGGAAAGATTGACTTGCATTTGGGTAAAGATCATGTGCAACAATATGACATCACGTAAATCATGAAGAAACCAACTATTGATGGCCAATTCTTTTATGTGGAAACCATGGATGAACTAGCTGATGAATACTTGGAAGAATTAGCTATAGAGGATGTTTTGCAATTGGCTTTAACAACTAAGCCAAATGAACAAAGAGCTCCCAATGCTGAAGTTGAGGAGATGGGAGTAAGACTCGATTCTCATGAGACCATAAAGGAAAATGTTAGGTTTGAAGAATTACCACACTTGGAACAACTTGGCATGAAGTCCCTAGAATATGAGGAAGGAACTAGCAATGGTGAGTCTAACTCTGATGAAGATTGGAGTGAGCTAAAGGCTTCAAAGTTAGAACACAAACCTTTACCTAAAGGTCTCTGGTATGTCTTTCTAGGCTCTAACTCTACTTACCCGGTAATTGTCAATGATGATTTGAGTGTTGATGAGATTGATATTTTGATTTGTGAGTTGAAAAAGTTTAGAAAGGCTATAAGTTATTCTCTTGATGACATTAAGGGAATTTCTCCAACGTTGTGCATGCACATAATTCATTTAGAGAAAGAATCTATGTCTTATATCAAACATCAACGTTGGTTGAACCCAAACCTGAAAGAAGTGGTTAAAAAAGAGATATTAAAACTCTTATATGCCAGTATTATATACTCAATTTTGGACAGCAATTGGATCTCTCCGGTCCATGTAGTTCCAAAAAAGGGTGGTATAACCGTAGCGAAAAATGACAAAAGACGAATTAATCCCTACTAGAACAATAATCAGACATAGAATGTGTATAAATTACCGAAAGCTTAATACCGAAACCAGAAAATATCATTTCCCCCTTCCCTTCATCGATCAAATGCTTGAACATTAGCCAATCACCCATACTATTGCTTTTTGGATGGGTATTCTGGATTTTTCCAAATACCCATTCACCCCCAAGACCAAAAACCACCTTCACATGCCCCTATGGTACCTTTGCTCATCAAAGAATGCCATTTGGGATATGTAATGCCCTTGCGACTTTCCAACGTTGTATAATGTCAATCTTTTCTGATTTTATTGAGAATGTGGTTGAAGTTTTCATGGACGATTGCTCTGTATATGGCTCTTTGTTTGCTGTGTGTTTGTCCAAATTATGCAGGGTTCTGAAAAGATGTGAAGAAACTCATCTAGTACTTAACTGGAAGAACTGTCATTTTATGGTCAGATATGGGATAGTTCTGGGGCACCGAATTTTAGAAAATGGGATTGAAGTTGACAAGGCAAAGATTAATGTAATGACTAGTCTTGTAGCGCCAAGCTCTGTTAAAGGGATTAAAAGTTTTTGGGGACACGCTGGGTTCTACAGAAGGTTCATAAAAGATTTCTCAAAAGTGGCTAGATCATTGACAAGACTTTTGTGCAAAGACATCGATTTCTACATTGAGGAGGAATGTCTTGAATCATTCAAGAAGATTAAACATCAGTTGATAAGTGCTCACATTTTCCAACCACCGAATTGGGATTTGCCATTTGAAATTATGTGTGATGCGAGTGATTATGCTGTTGGAGCAGTTTTGGGCCAAAAGAAAGACAAGAAGCTCCATATAATCTACTATGAAAGCAAGGCATTGGATGATATCCATGTTAAGTATGCCATAACAAAAAACGAACTTATAGATATTGTGTTTGCATTTGAGAAGTTTAGGTCTTACTTGGTTGGCTCCAAGGTCATTGTCTACACCGACCATGCGGCTTTGAGACACTTACTAGCCAAAAATACGCTAAACCAAGACTTATAAGATGGATATTATTACTTCAGGAGTTTGATCTTGAGATCAAGGAAAAGAAGGGCATTGAAAATGGAGCGGCTGACCATTTATCAAGGTTGGGGATTGAAGATAATATTCCTATTGATGATTCATTACCCGAATAGCAATTGATGTCTATATCTTCAAAGATCAACAAGTTGAAAAAAGCTGTAGATCCAGGTTATACTCTCGGGGAAGTTTCCGTTGCTAATTGGAATGAGTTGTGGTATGCTGATATCATCAATTACCTAGTATGTGAGCAAGAACCAAGGATATCAGAGGAATAAGTTTCTGAAGGAAGTCACAAGATATTTCTGGTATGAGCCATACCTTTATACTCTGAACAAGGATGGATTTAGAAGGTGCCTTGCTGAAGAAGAAGTTGAGGGGATCCTTGTACATTGTCATGTCATATGGACGACATTTTTCAACCTTCAAGACCGTGTGCAAGGTTCTACAGGTAGGATTTTGGTGGCCAACTATGCTCACAATTTTATCCTGAAATGTGACTCATGTCAAAGAACGGGGAACATTGGAAAGAAGAATGAAATGTCATAAAATCCAATCATGGAAGTAGGGATCTTTGATGTATGGGGCATAGACTTCATGGGACCCTTCCCTTCTTATCATGGGAATAGCTACATCTTGGTAGCGGTTAACATTGTATCAAAGTGCGTGTAAGCCATAGCAAGTCCCACAAATGATGCCAAGGTTGTTCTGAAGATGTTTAAGAGCATAATTTTCCCAAGATTTGGCATTCCAAGAGTTGTCATTAGTGATGGAGGTTCACACTTTATCAATAAGTTGTTTGACGGCTTGTTGAAGAAACATGGGGCTAAACATAAGGTAGCTACACCGTACCATCCTCAAACAAGTGGTCAAGTCGAAGTGTAGAATAGGAAAATCAAAGCTATACTTGAGAAGACAGTTGGAGCTACAAGAAAGAATTGGTCTACCAAGTTAGATGATGCCTTGTGGGCATATAGAACCGCGTTCAAAACTCCATTGGGTACAACTCCGTTCAATCTTCTCTATGGCAAATCTTGTCATCTCCCGGTGGAATTGGAGTATAAAGCTATGTGGGCGGTTAAAATACTGAATTTCGACATTAAGAGCACCAAGGAGAAGAGGAGTTTCAACTTAGTGAGATTAGACTTGAAGCCTATGAAAATGCCAAGATTTACAAGGAAAGGACGAAAGCTTTCCATGAAAAGAAAATCATCAACAAGGAACTCAAAGTTGGTGATTTGGTCTTGCTTCTCAATTCCGGATCGAAGCTCTTTCGTGGAAAGTTGAAGTCAAGATGGTCGGGTCCTTTCACGGTTAAAGAAATCCGTCCATATAGAGCAATTGTTCTAATGAACAAGCATGGAAAGGAATTCACAGTCATGGCCAAAGAGTAAGAGATATATGACTAATGAAGTTGTCAAGAAAAAGGATTTCGTGTCTCTTCTGAACCACAACAAGCTTGAGAGAAGGCAAAGTCAAGCTTAGTGACTTTAAACAAGCGTATTTGAGAGGCAATCTCATGTTATCCTTTTGTACATATCCTTTTATTTACTTCTCTTCTCATGTTTTCTAATAATTTTTTGGGTGATTGGACTTTGGATCATGTTTTAATAGGTGTTTAGACCAGGAATTGGCTTACATGGTGAATCAGAAGGGACAACAGACGAATAAAAATTAGTTTTCAGGAGGTCTATAGGTCGTCTGTATCGGCCAGAGTGGTCGATACATATTTAAAGCAGGTGATATCGAGAGAGTCTAACAGATACAGTTTGACCGATACACTTGTATCGATTGATCGGTATCGACCATAAGGAGCCGATACAACACACAAGGAAAGTGTATCGGCCAGACCAACCCGGTACACACAGCCCAATATATGCATATCGACCGATAGATATCGGGTTGTATCGACCGATACGGGATATAAAAGATTGATATCGGTCCATCTGACCGATACACGTGGTCGATACAGACCCAAAAATTTCAACTATTTAAATTTTTTCCTACCAAATTTGATTTCTTTCGGTCAAAGCTTAAATCTCCCTTTACTCCGGTTTAATGTGATTTTAACCTACACTTAAGAGAATCCTATTCTCTTTTCCCCCTTTTTCCATCGATCCTTCACTATCAAACTCATAGGTTCACAAAACTTCTTCAAACTATGTCGATTTTGATTCGTTTTCTTGGCTACTTGATGCCTTGAATTCGATTTTCACTCCTCACTAGTGTAATCCCTGCTCAATTTCCTTCCACTCAAGCTAAGGTATGATTCTCTAACCCTAAATTTCGCAAACACTATTCACCCAAGAGAGAAATTTGATTCTTCTCAAGTTTCATGAATGATTATGCTTCTTTATGCTTAGATAATCATTGGGTAATGTTTATTTGTTGATCTTCAAGGTTCATTGTTCACCAATTCGGTTAATTTTAGAATTTTGGATTTAGGGTTCTTGAGAATGGTTTTAGAAATTTTTTGGAGAATTGATTGATTGTTGTTTCTAGAGTTGCTAGAAGATGTGTTTAAATTAATTCATGATAATTCATTGTGATTTTCGATTTCTACACTATTAATGCATTGATTTTCTACCTTAAGAGTGTATGGAAACTTGGCACACACTTGTGATTTTGAGTTGTATTTGGCTTGTGATGAATTATCCCTTTGAATTTGGTTGTCAAAAGATTAGAATTGAGAAAGCTTAAGTGTGATTTATTGGGTATGAACATGTATGAATGATACATCTCTTTTGCTACTTTTGTAGAGTTCCCAATGACGACGCGACAATATACCCAAAAGCAAAAAGGAAAAAGATCGCTAACCAAACAACAAAAACGCCCAACCAGATACCACCAAATGTGAGAAGCACCGGAGGGCTGGTAATTCGGGACTGATATCACTCAGTTTTAACGCTTTTTAATGGGTATTTATACTTACTATTTAGCGTTATCTGAGTGTTTTCCTTATGTTTTTAGCATTTTTCAAGATTCTTGGTGTTAGGGACGTTCCAGAGAAAAAAGGATGATTTTCAGGAAAATTCAAGTGCAAATGGACCAAATGGACATGGAAGGATCAATTTGGAGTAAAGAATGATCGATCAAAGCCTAGGAAAAGATGAGATTGCCGATCCGAGCAGGGATCGGTCGATCCAAAACGCTGGAAAAGTTACGGAGAATCAGATCTATCGATCCAACCTGGATCGATCGATCCCTTTGAAGCACAGATTGATCGGTCCCTTTACACGAGTTGGAGAGAAATCAAGCAAAATGACACGTTTTTCCTCAAGAACTATCATTAGTTTTTATTTATTTGAGTTTTATTTTCTTTTTATTTTTTTGACTGTAAAAGCCTTTTGGCTTATTTTTATTTTTTATCAAGTCTTTTATCACTCAATTGATTAGAGAGTTTTTCAGAGAAAAGAGATCAACATCTGTATTCGAGAGGATTTCTGAACTCTGATTTTTTTATATACAATTTGGATTTTGAATTCTGCAATGTTTACTCAATCTATGATTTATGTTCTTGCTATCATGTCTGAGTAGTCATATTGTTAGGTTTTTGAGTTTTCCTAGGGGAAACCAGGTTAGTTGTTAGGGTTTAATAGAATGGATTTAAATTTGTTAGGTTCTCAGTCTAGATTTATTCTTAGTGCATGAATTAGAGAAGCTAATTAGTTCATTGATCATAGAGTTATAAACCCAAAGGGATTTGGTTTAGAAGCCTGACCTAATCTAGATGAATAAGTGCCTTTGCTTGCCGGAGTATTGTCTTAGGGGATTATGAATATATCGAATCTGAATTGCAATGCAGGATTGAATTATCTAAATTCGGCAGAAGTTTTTCTTTAGTAATTCGAGCATAGGGATCTAATACTTCCCGAGGTGATTAGTCTATTGTTTTCTTTTGAGTTGGGAGCTATTTTCAGTAATCAATCCTGCATGTTAACCTTGACCTTTAACTTGAATACCTGTGGAATTGTCTATTGCCTAGCGTTTTCGTTAATTGCTTTACAACCGTTTTTATTTTATCGTTATTGTCATTTCTTGATTGCAATCATTACTTTATTCTGTTCTTAGCTTAATTCGATTTAAAATCGAGAGTCGTGCTTTCTTGGTCTCTGTGGATTCGTTCCCTCATATACTACTGTGTTTTCTGTGCACTTGCAGTGAATAATTTAGGTTAAAACCTGAGTGTATCAATTTTTTGGCGCCGTTGCCGGGGACCAATAGTGCCTCTTAAGTTTTCTTTAGAGTTTAGACTAGGAATCTTTATTTTTACAGTACTCATCGCATTTCTTTATTCTTGATTTACTTTTTACAGGTGGATGATCTGAAGATCTAACAAATCAAAGGAATTACTCAACCCTAGTAACAAGGACCTCTTGGATCTAGAACGCTCGATCCGGAGGGCGAGAAAGAACGCTCAATCCTCCAACATGTTGGGGGATAATTTCATTCCTAGTCCATTCTTTCTTGAAGATCCGAACGACCCCCCCTCTAGTTTGTCAGATTCTGGTTGAAGAAACATGGTTAAACAACAATCCACCTCCCCTCCTGAGATAAACAATGCAATTGTCAACCCGATAGGAGGAGGAGCATAAGGCAATCAAGTGACACAGGGAGTTCAAAGAGGTGGTAATTGTAATCAGATGGAGCCTGGTGTCATTTTATTGAATGACCCACTAGAGCAAGTTTTCAATCACCCACCTCAACAAGTAGGGTTCTAGTTGGAAACTTCAATAACCCTAAAGCTTTCCTTGCTAATAGGAATGATCTTCGTCCTCATCAACCTCATAGATAAAACTATAATTTCCCGTTCCAGCTCATTCAGCTCATATGCCAGAGTCAGTTCTGTGGTCTTCTAACTAAGCACCCCATGGATCACATAGATATTTTTGAATACATATGCAACATTATTCAGCTCGATGGAGTCTTTAGGGACTTTATGCATTACAAGCTCTTTAATCACTCACTAGCGGACAGAGCTCTAAGGTGGCTAAAATCTCTACCACCTAACTCCATAGAAACTTGGGATGATTGTAAATCCAAGTTCTTGAGTCAATTCTACACTACTAATAGGACTAATAATCGGAGAAACCTGATTTCTCAGTTTCAGCAAGGTCTTGCAGAGTATTTCTGTGAAGCATGGAATAGATTTAAGGAGTATCTTCAGGATTGTCCTCACCATGGATTTTCCAAGCTGAACCTGCTAAATACCTTTTACAGGGGTATCGAGCAGCAATATTGACTTTCTCTAGATACATCTAGTAATGGAGATTTTATGACCAAGCCAGTTTATGAAGCATATCAGCTTATAGGAAACTTAGCTGCGAGTAGCAGCAACCGTTGTCCGAATTATGATAGAAGAGGAGGATCATTTGGTTCAGAATCCTCAGAACTGGCTGAAGTAAAAATGCTTCTTACTCAACTTCTCAATAATCAGAATCAGAAACAATTGAGTTTGTCTGAAGATGTAGAGAAGACTGAAGTAGATTGTTTTGCTCTTCAAGCGCCTCAAGTTTTAGAAGAAGAAGTGAGCTACATCAACATTCAAGGTCAAAGAGTGTTCAATCAAGGCTACAATCCATGTTTCAATAAGGGCTTTGTCCAAAAATCTTTTGTGCAAAACTCTGGAACATCTTATGGTCAAAACGCTAGAAGAACTAGTTTTCAAAGAAATCGGAATATGAGCTTTGTTCCAAACTACAATTCAGGCGGCTTTCAACAGCAATCTCAGCCTGTTTATCAACAAGCACCTCCACTTCAAGCTTAACAAGAGAACAAGATGGAAGCTATGCTCCAAAAGATACTAGAAGGTCATCAACAAACCGAAAAGAACCTAAATGTTAAGATGGACAACATGTACAATGATTCGAACAAAAATTCGAAACATTTCCTACTCATATCAAGCATTTGGATACTCAAGTAGTTCAAATCGCTAAAGCAGTGAAGAGACCAACTGAATTTCTTTCTGGGATGTCTGATTCAAGTTCTAAGAAGAAGTTTATGAATGCTATCACATTGAGAATGGGAAGTCTCTGGTTTGAAATAAAGGAAAAGAGCAAGCTGGTGACATTATGGTCAAAAAAACCAAAAAACCTGCAGAAAACGCAGGTTTGAATAAGTTTCGAAAAGATGCAAAGGAGGATATCGATCAATCCACCCAAGGATCGATCAATCCGAAAATACGATCAATACCAGTGTCATTAGATCGATCAATCCAACCTGGATTGATCAATCCAACCTGGATTGATCAATCCTGTTAAGGCAGGGAGTTACGGAGAAAGTGATCGATTGATCTCTGATAAATCGATCGATCCATCGGTCAAGGATTCGAAAACTAAAGAGATCAATCGATCCCATTCCCCAAAATGCTAATACTCCAATTCGGGTTTACAAACCGAAGGTTCCATACCCAGCTCAACCAAAGAAGTCTAGAAAATATCTAAAAGATGCAAAGTGAAGAGAGATGATCAACTGTTTGATTACCATTCTCCGATGCTTGTCAAATGATTCTTTCTTTAAGGAAATATGTTAAAAGCATGCTCACAAGAAAGATCACCTTAGAAGAGGGAGCAATGATAATCACATAATAATGTAGTTCGATACTACAGAACCGTATGCCTAAGAAACTTGGAGATCTGAGAATCTTTTTTTCATCAGTAGAGATTGGTGCCATTACATTTGCCAGATCTCTCTGTGATTTGGGATCCAATGTGAACCTTATGCCTCTTTCTGTGCCCAAAAGGTTGGGTATGTTGGACATAAAAGGTACCAAGATCTCACTCATCCTTGTTGATCGTTCCGTGAAGTATCCCGTTGGAGTTCTTGAGAACTTTCCTGCGAAGATTGGGACAAATTTTGTACCAACAGACTTTGTGATTCTAGAGCTTGGAGAAGAACCAAAAGATCCTCTCATGTTGGGAAGACCCTTTTTAGCAACAGCTGGTGCTATTATTGATGTGAAGAAAGGCAAGATCGATCTTCATCCTAGTGATATGGTCATGAAGTTCAATCTACAAGAAGTTTTGAAGAAACTAGCCTTAGACGCCAAATCCTTTTGGATGGATACCATCACAGAGGCTGTTGTGGGAGTTTCTGATGAATTTTTACTCGATTGTTGAATCAAGACTTAACAAAAGGTCTTAGGTCTTAGATTATGTGGGTCAAAG
>OVBE01008937.1:0-16594 GCA_900406425.1 Iberis pinnata | reverse complement strand
ACCAAGCACACACACAGCACAGTCCAGTCATCGATCCTTCGGTTCGGAATGTACTCATGATCTGATAGTGTGCAGTCTTTCCCGACCAGCTTAAGGCACTTAGTTTATAAGCTAACTTGAATCCAATGGTTCTTGAGTTTCCTCGGGCCTACTAGTTCACTTAAACTAGTTAGGTTATTGTCCTTAATGATTCTCGGCACGACTGTTCCGCACATTCTTTCAGAGTCCTTGTGCGGGTCACTACAAAGATCCTATGAAGAGGCTATGGAACAAAATGATTGGAAAGAAGCCATTAACAATGAAATAAAAGCTATGAAAACAAACAACACTTGGATTGAAGAAACTCTTCCGAAAGGAAAGAAGGTTGTGAGCTCAAAGTGTGTCTTTACAATTAATTACAAGAGCAATGGAGATGTGGAGAGATACAAGGCTAGGCTTTTTGCAAAAGGGTTTACTCAAACATATGGAGAGGACTATTTAGACACCTTTGCACATGTAGCTAAGCTCTACACGATAAGGGACATACTATCCCTAACTACTAATCTCGAATGAGGTATTTGGCAGATGGATGTCAAAAATGCATTCCTTCAATGAGAATTGATGGATGAAGTGTATATGCATCCACCACCGGGGCTAGAAAGTTTTGTAGCTAAAGGGAAGGTTCTTAGACTCAAGAAGGCAATTTATGGTCTCAAGAAATCTCCAAGAGCTTGGTACCACAAGCTAAGCTATACGTTAAAAACACAAGGCTTCAAAAGATCAGAATCGGATTACACACTCTTCACCGTTCAAAGCCAAATAGGTATAGTTTTCATCCTCATCTATGTTGATGATTTGATCATCTCTGGGGATGACAAGGTAGGAATTGAATCCACTAAGCTTTTCCTAAAACATGTTTTTGATACTAAAGACCTTGGTGAGCTTAAATATTTTCTTGGGATAGAAATATGTAGATCCAAAGAAGGATTATTTCTATCACAAAGAAAGTATACTCTTGATCTTGTAAGTGAAAAAGGAAAGCTAGGATCTAAACCAGCCAAGACTCCACTTGAAGAAGGATACAAAGTCATAAGAGAATGGGAAATTGAAGATGAGCCATTTGATGATCATCATCAATATAGAAGGATGGTTGGTAAGCTAATTTATTTAAGAATTACCAGACCTAACATTTGTTTTGCTATGAATCAGGTTAGCGAGCACATGCAATCCCCAAAGATGTATCATTGGAAGATGGTTGATAGAATTCTAAGATACTTACAGGAAGCTCCTGGTCAAAGCATTTGGATGATTTGCAACAAAAGCACATAAATAGTGGGGTATTGTGCAGATTGGGGAAGCATGAAAATCAGCAACTGGCTATTGCAAATTCATAGGAGGAAACTTGGTTACTTGGAGAAGCATGAAACAGAAGATTGTATCATGTTCAAGTGCTTAAGCTGAATATAGAGCAATGAGAAAGCTTACAAATGAACTAGTTTGGCTCAAAGGTTTACTAAAGGATTTGGGCATAGAGACCAAGACACCTATCACATTGCATTGTGATAATCAATCAGCCATTCATATTGCTTCCAACAATGTTTTTCATGAGAGGACAAAGCACATAGAGGTTGATTGTCACAAGGTTCGGCAAATTGTTGACCAAGGAGTAATTCTACCTTGTTACACTAGAAGTTCAGATCAGTTGGCCGATATATTCACCAAGGCAGCGAGTTTAAAGGTTTATGAGTTCATCCATGAGAAACTTGGACTCACAACTCTCTGAAAAGTCTAGGAGACCCTTACCTTGGAGGCTATACTCTTTTTCCCTCAATATGGTTTTTCCCATATGGTTTTTCATATTGAGGTTTTTAATGAGGTAGCTCTTCAAAGTTCCAAGCTTATCCATTCATCACGGTTAACCTTGAGGGGGAGTATTGAATAATGAAGACCAATGATTTCATATAATTTCGGCCAGAATTACTATCATTCAAAGATTGGAATTTTACATGTAGTTCCTGTACGAAATTGGGCTTGGGTTATTCAGCAAAGTTGTAGGCGTTGAAATTATCTTTCGAACGGATATAAGATCTCCAATTTTTTACTTACGAGTGAAGAGATACCTGCATAAAGAGGAGAAGCGTTTTCCAGCATTAAACGTGCTTTTACTTTATGCTTTATGCTTTTTATGTTTCCTAAGCCATGCAAGGTCATGCAAGGGCTTTCTAAACCTTCTATTTATTCAATCAATTGAATCTAATCCTTTCTTTCTCAATTTTCGTCCATCTCCTTCTCCTAAAATGTTCTTGTTGTTATTCATTTTGTTTTCATGAAATTTAACATACAAGTTGTAGAAAACACCAGCTTGGTGCCAAGCTTTTTCCGTAATGTTTTCTAGAAATGACTTAGGAATTTTGCATCCCGATCAAATACAATTGTCCTAGGTAATCCATGTAAGCGCACAACTTCTTTGAAGAATAGATTAGCTGTTTGGGTGGCATCATTAGTCTTGTCACATGGTATAAAATGTGCCATCTTTGAAAATCGATCGACAACAACAAAGACAGAATATTTGTGTCTAATCTTTGGAAAACCTAGCACTAAATCCATAGAAATATCCACCCAATGTGAATTAGGAATAGGTAATGGTAAATAAAGACCATGAGGATGTGACCTGGATTTAGCTTTATGACAACCTACACATCGAGAACAATGTTTGTCCACATCTTTATTAAGGTGAGGCCAAATGAAATGATCAACCACTACTGCCAATGTTTTATCAAAATGACCCATAAGGCCACCACCATGTGCCTCTTTGATCAGAAACTCCCTTAAAGATCCTTGTGGAATGCACAACCTCTTATCTCGGAATAAGAATCCATCATGTAGATAAAATGCTCCAAATGCTCCTTTTCCACTTTTTTCATAGGCTTCTCCAAAGTCTGGATCATCTTTGTATAGCTCCTTCATGTGCTCAAATCCTAAAATCTTTGCTTCCATTGTAGAAATTAGTGCATGTCTTCTTGATAATGCATCTGCCACCACATTTTCCTTTCCCTTTTTGTACTGTATAACATATGGAAATGTCTCAATAAATTCCAGCCACTTAGCATGCCTTCTCTTGAGTGAAGTTTGACCTCTTAGATGCTTAAGAGTCTCATGATCTGTATGTATAATAAACTCCTTGGATAAAAGATAATGCTGCCATGTTTCAAGTGGTCTAACCAATGCATAGAGTTCCTTATCATATGTTGGATAATTGAGCGTCGCTCCAATTAATTTCTCACTAAATAATGCTACTAGCTTCTTCCTTTGATGTAGTACAACTCATATTCCTAGCCCGGATGCATCACACTCTACTTTAAACATCTCTTCAAAATCTGGTGGAGCTAAAACAGGTGCTTTAGTAAGGCATTCTTTGAAAGTGTTAAAGACTGTCTCTTGAGCTGCTCCCCTTAAAAATGGTGTATTCTTCTTGATCACAGTAGTTAGGGGTGCTGCTTTAGTCCTAAAGTCAATTCATAAAACGCCTATAGAAACTTGCAAGACCATGGAAGCTTCCAACATGACCAATTGTAGTTGGTGTAGGCCATTCTTGAATTTCTTTGATTTTCTCTTCATCAACCTGTAATCCCTATCTACTCACAACAAAACCTAAGAAAAAAAGTTGATCAGTACAAAATGTGCACTTCTTTAGGTAAGCATAGAGGCCTTCCTTACGAAGTGTTTGCAAAACAAGTTCTAGATGCTTTATATGATCAAATAAGCATTTGCTGTAAATGAGAATGTCATCAAAGTAAACAACAAAAAATTTAATTATATAAGACTTTAGACCCTGGTTCATGAGACGCATGAAGGTGCTTCGTGCATTTGTCAAACCAAAAGGCATGACCAGCCACTCATACAGCCCTTGTTTCGTCTTGAAGGCAGTTTTCCATTCATCCCCTTCACGCACTCTCACTTGGTGATAACCACTTTTGAGATCTACCTTTGAAAATATGGTTTCTCCACTAAGCTCATCTAACATGTCATCTAGACGCGAAACTGGATGCCTATACTTGATGGTAATGTTGTTTATTGCTCGGCAATCCACACACATCCTCCATGTGCCATCTTTCTTGGGTACTAAAAGTACTGGTACAGCACAAGGACTAAGGCTTTCTCGGATGTATTACTTGTCCATCAAGTCACGAACTTTCTTCTTAAGTTCTTTAGTCTCTTCCGGGTTCATTTGATATGCTGGTTTGTTGGGCAAAGCTGAACCTGAAACAAGATCAGTTTGATGTTCTATACCTTGAATTGGAGGTAAAACAAGTGGTGTCTCTTCTGGAAAAACATCCGTGAATTTTTCTAAGAGAGCCTTAATTTCTGCTGGAAATTCTAATTCACCTAGGCCTGGACATAGACATTCTTTAAACAATATTAGTAGCACGGTGCCCTTGGCACTCATGGCTTTCGAAACAACACTAGGAGATAAATAAAGACTAGATTTACTTACCTCACTTTCTTTATTCATATGCACTTGTAATATTTGTACTTCAGATGGTGAAAGAGGTGCAAGAGTGTACTTATGGTCTTTGTGCATAAATGTGTACTGGTTGGTGCGTCCATCATGATTAGTAGCTCGATTAAATTTCCATGGTCTACCAAGTAAAAGATGTCCAGCTTGCATAGGAACCACGTCACGAACAACTTGATCTGGATATTTTCCAACACTAAATGGAACAGCAACTTGTTCGGTGATTTTTCGGCTCGGTTTGATCATTGAGCCATCTCAACATATATGGCTTAGGATGCTTAGTCTTCTCAAGTTCTAATCTGTCCACCATATACTTTCTAGACACATTAGTACAAGAACCACCATCTATGATTAGATTACATACCTTGCTTTTAATGGTGTATCTAGTGTGGAAGATGTTCTCTCTTTGCATTTTGTCTTCAGGTTGCACAATAACACTCAACATTCTTCTGGTCACAAGTAATTCACCAATATCAGGGTATTCAACTTCATTCTCTTGATCATTAGCATCATTATCTCGTTCATCTTGGGATTCATAATCTCCATTGTTGGTCAGAATCATCACCCTTTGATTTGGGCATTCCCTAGAGATGTGTCCTCTTCCCTAACACTTAAAACAGGTTATATCACGAGTTCTTTGAGTATCATTAGAGCTCTTACCTTGTTCTTGTCGGTTAAACTTAGGAGCCTCTGCATTCTTTCCTTTGAAGTGAGAATTCATCTCAATCGATTTCCCTTTGTCAAGAGGTTTAGGATTACTTGATGCCCATGTTTGAGATGTTTTACCACGGTTTGACAAGGCTGATTTTCTTTTAATTTGTTGCTCAACTTGGACAGCAAGGTGCATTAACTCATGTAGGCTATTGTATTCAGCTCTTTCCACCTTTCTAGCAATGTGCTCTTGTAAGACATCAAAAGAATTGAGCCATCAATGCTTCCTATGATTCTTCTAACTCCAGCGAGTTCATAAGCTTTTTAAACTCCTCAAAATACTCATCTACACTTCTGGTTCCCTGCGATAACTTACGAAAATGTTTTTGTAAGTCTCTATGATAATGTTCAGGGACATACCTAAGTCTTAGAAGGTACTTCATGTAAGTCCATGTTGCTACAGGTGCAAAACGTTATTTCAGCTACATTTCTATCCCACCATGCAAGTGCATTATCTGTGAGTTGTGCTGCAGCAACAACAACTTTCTTGCATTCATTATACCCATAACATTCAAAGATATGCTCAAGTCTCCTCTCCAAATCCATATAAACTTCTGGATTTGATTTTCCTGCAAAAAGTATGAGGGCTTAGTTTAATATTATAATTATGTCCACGTGCTTCTCCTTCTCGGAATGGCTTTCTCCTTAGAGGATATTGTCTCCTATGTGGTTGATACTGAAAAGGATCAGGTGAATCATCCTCTAGTTCATGCATGTCATCTTCATCTTCATCCTCATCTTGGTTATTCTGGTTGAATGGAGCTCCTCTTATAGGTTGACGTCTAGGCTGCTCTAAACGCCGTATTCGTTCTCCAAAATCCTATCTCATCGTTCCAACAACTAGAGTAACGTTTCTCATCTCTTCTCTCATGGCATTTAACGTATGTAAGAGTGCGTCTTGTTGATTTCCATCACCATTAGCAAATTTCGTCAATTTTTATGCTTACACAATAGCAGACAGATCAAAATACCAAAAACATAAAATGAATAGTCACTATTGAATAATGAAGATCAGTGATTTCAGATAATTTCGGCCAGAATTACTGTCATTCAAAGATTGGAAATTTACAAGTATTTCCTCTACGAATTTGGGCTTGGGTCCTTCAAAAAAGTTGTAGGCCTTAAAATTATCGTTCCAACGGATATAAGATCGCAAATTTTGGACTTACGAGTAAAGAGATATATACATAAAGAGGAGTAGCGTTTTCCAGCATTAAGTGTGATTTTACTTTATGCTTTTGCTTTCTATGTTTCCTAAGCCATGCAAGGTCATGCAACGGCTATGTATTTATTTATTTCAGCTCTTTCAAACCCTCAATCTAATCAATTCAATTGAATATATTCCTTTCTTTCTCTATTTTCGTCCATTTCCTTCTCCTCATGTATTGTTGATATTAATCATTATGTTTTCACGAAACTTAACATAGTATCAGAGCCTTGAAGGTCCTATACACCTTTATCTTCCTAAAAATCATTCTGGTTACTTTTATTCTCATTATGTTTCACTTTAAATTTGGTTCTTCAATCTATTCTTAAAATCTGGGTTTACTCTTCATTTTGGTCCTTATTTTGCACTCTGGGTTGTTGTTAAATTCTGGTTTGGATTCTAAATTTTTATTCTGGTTCTTAGACATCACCCAAATTATTTGGAAGCTCATTCATCATTCGTTTCTAAGCATACTCTGGTTTTTAAGCTCCTAAGGATGGAAAATTAAAAGCTTGTAAGGTTCAACAACAAAGGACCCTTTATGCATGAAGGTAATAAGAATCTTATATGATATCATTGCAAGAGGAGTGTGAAAATTTAAGAGATTAAGAAAATAAATTATGGTGGATTGAGTAGATATTGAGAGAGAATAGAAGAAAGATCGAAAATTTTGATTAAAGATTGAAACTTTTTCTTCATAATTTCCAAAGTCGGTCCATTACAATATTTATAGGCGAACCTTGAACATACCTAAAATGGTAAGTTTTAAGGTTCATAAATAATAAAAGGTAAAAGCATTTGGTATATGTTGACCACGCGGTTTCTTGGGTGTACGGATGTGGTCCCAAAAGCAGGCCACGCGCGCGTGTGATTGGCCTCTTGAGTGACTCGACCAAATCAGTCCCAACGGCTATAAAACTCCTTATAGATCCTTCTTTAACTCGAACAGCTGGCTGAGACTTGAAATGATCGAAGGATAACGTGATTTGGCGGAGACTTAAGGTAAATATTGTTTCTTGATGGTTATCGAGAAACTGCACATTGCCGGTAAGGTCGGCGCATTTTTTGATCGAGCTAGACTTTGATTTATGCGCATCAGTATGTCCCGCATGTTTCTCCTTTGATCCTTAGATCACACGCTATCCCAAATACGCGCATAACTCAAGTCTGGCCTTGTTCCGCACGCATGGCCTAAATGAACCATTCGCATATCCTTACGTCCAAGCCTAGCTTTCGTCTTGTCCTGCATCCGAAACTGTGCATGGTTCCGTTAGTCCCAATACTCCTTATTTTTTCCTGATAGACTTTTCCTCGCATATCTTGGCTTTGGCTCGACTTCTTGCCTGGCGATGGACCCGATACCGCATATCTCGCACTTGGCTCGATATGTCTTGCATTTTCTGGCCTGTTGGACCTGGTATCGCCTAATCCGACCTTGGCTTGATATAACCTTTATAGCGTTTCACGATAGACCCAATACCATATAATTTGGCTTTGTCTCGATATGTCTCGCTTGTCTTGGCCTGATAGACTCGATATCCGCATGGTCGATGATCCTTTCCCGACTTGGCCTAGTTTAGGCCAAGTCAACCCATTCTCATTCTTTTGACTTGTCTAGACTTCCTTTTTCCTTTTAAAAATCATGGAATACTTTTCCTTTGCCTTTCTTAAGTTTTGGCCGAGTGATGACCAAAACTCCACAGAGNACTCGATATCCGCATGGTCGATGATCCTTTCCCGACTTGGCCTAGTTTAGGCCAAGTCAACCCATTCTCATTCTTTTGACTTGTCTAGACTTCCTTTTTCCTTTTAAAAATCATGGAATACTTTTCCTTTGCCTTTCTTAAGTTTTGGCCGAGTGATGACCAAAACTCCACAGAGTGGCCACACCAAAGAAAAGTGTTGGGTCTTACATCCTCACTTTAAACAAAAATGGTTAACTTCTAAGGACTTCAAAAATATTGTCTCTCAAAGGGAAGTTCAAAGTAACAAAGTATTTATGGTTTTCCCTAGATACACAAGGTGAAGTCCAAACATCCGAGTGTATATGGTCAAAACAATTTTCATAGATTGAGGTAGATTAAGGAAAAACCGACTTGCAATATTTACCCAATATGCATGCTTCACAATTATTATTCTCAAAGGAAATGTTTGGTAACATAAGTTTAAGGGACCTCTAATGAGTGTGGCCTAATCTCACATGCTAAAGGACACTACTAGAGGGTTCAACATAAGTAGTAAAGACACAAGATAAATGAGAGAGAAAAGGAGGTTTCTTGAAGTCTTCTAGCATATATAGGTCCTCTTTAGTTCCTCCCTTACCAATGACCTCTTGAGTTTTAATATCCTAAAACCAAACATCATTAGGCCCAAAAGTGACTTTACATTGTAAATCATTTGTAATACGTTTGATAGATATCAAGTTTGAGGTGAAAGACAACATTTAAAAGGCTCTAGATTCTCTGTTAAACAATTTGAAGTTGCCTTTGCTCCTTATGGGAACCTTATCTCCATTCGCAATTACCACATTACCCAAGGCAGGTTGTATTTTCTCAATCAAGTTAACATTGGCAATCATGTGGTGTCAGGCACCCGAGTCTAAAACTAAGCATTCATCATTATATTGAGCATTAAGTGAGTTACCCACGACATTACCAATTATGTTACCAGATTTTGTAGCCTCCTTTAAAGCCTTGATGAAGGCCTCAAAGTCGCTTTTGCTTACATACTCCTCGGCATTGGTGGTTACAGATGATGCCTTGTAGGATACTAGAGCCTTTGAATTGTTTCCTTCTTCACTGGTTTGGCTAGAGCCTCCTCCATCCTCTATTTTCTCTTGAGCAATATTTGATCTTGGCCCATTTTGCTTCGGCTTAAAGTTGTTTCCATTCCCTGTAGGCCTCAAATGCGGGTGCAAAAACCAGAACTTTTCCTTAGAGTGGCCTTGCTTCTTGCAACGCTCACACACCAAGTTGGACTTCTTCTCGTCCCCTTTGTGAAATCCTTGATTAGCCGAAACTATCACACTTTTGTTGGCCATTACCAACTCTTTCTTGCCATTGAACAGTCCTTGAGTCCCATGCTCTCTTTGGATTTGAGAGCACATATCTTCTAGTGAACCAAGCTTTGTGGCCCGGAGAATGTGCTTCACTAGGTCCTTGTATCCACCATTAAGGTCTTGTTCCCTTTTCTCACTCAAGATGGTAGTGTTGAGTTTTTGTATTAATGGCCAAAAATTATGAAGAAAATTCAAGAGAAGCAAAAAGAATGAAAACGGACCGAAGAGAATGAAGGAGAGCCGACTGAGCTGAGTCTAGGCCAAGTCGGGTCTTTATCGGGTCCATATCGGCAACTATGCGCAAAACTATCAAGCCAGGACCAGAATTGAGCATAAATGAGCATTAGCATGTGAGACAAGAAAGGAACATGGAACACAAGTAATGCGGATTATGCGCGTCATCGCAAGACCAGGCCAAGTCGACCATGCGGGTATTAGAACCTATCGGGCCAAGGAATCGCATGTATCGGCTTTCAGTGATTAAGTCAGGCCTAAGAAGACCATACGGGAAACTAGGCCATGACTCGGACATGCGCATGGTCCCGGCTCGAATATTCGCATGGTCGTGAAGACCAATGCGCAGGTTTACCAAGAAATTTTACTTAATGGGAATCTTGGCCAAAATGAGCAGTCTATCATCCAAACCAAGTTTACACGTGCCAAATGATGTCAAGAAGGATCTAGAATGAAGAAAAGATCCGTTGGAAGAAGTTTGGCTGAGGTTCACATTTTGGTCTAGGTTCATGCGCATGTGGTCCCGATATGAGTCCGTACACGCACTTTCTCGGACTAACTTTTTAACTTTTTACGTTTATACTTTGTAACCTTAAACTTACCATTCTAGGTATGTTTAAGTATTCTATAAATGCTTGTATGCGCCGCTTTCAACCATTAATAAGAAAAATATCTTTTCCTTAATCTCTCTTACACTCGAATAGTCTCTATCTTGTTCTTGGGCTTAATCCACCATGGATTGAGCTCATTATTCTCTCAAATCTTCATGGTATCAGAGCATTAAGCTCCGACTAGCTATATTCTTCCGCAAAACTCTGTTTTTCTTACATTTACTTACTCATTCCCTCGGTTTCATTCAAAAAGTTAAAAACTTTCTCTCGGTCATTTTCTCAAAAAGGTCGAATCTTTTCTAAAAAAGGTTGAATCTTTTCTCTCAAAGCTTGAATCTTTCACTGTGAAATCATGGAAAACCATAAGATCCTCGGAGTTCTAGTCATTTTGAAGGCCATCAACTACTTACTTTGGGCTAGAACTCTAAAGATCTTTCTCGGAGGAAAAGGACTCATCAATCATCTGTCAAGAACGAGTCCTACCACCAAGAAGAAGAAGCCGAAAGAACCTAAGAAGAAGGCAGGTGAAGAAGAGGCTGATGAAGTTGAAGCTTATGAAGCTACGAACAAAGAGGAGGATGACTCTGCCGAGGAAGACATTTGGTTCCAAGAAGACCAAATGGTCCTAGGTATTATGCAAACCTCTCTTGATCCGGCTTTGCTTGAGGCTTATGCATATTGTGAAACTGCTAAGGATCTTTGGGATACACTCCATAAAGTCTTTGGAAATGTATACAAATTAAGCTGGGTGTATGAGGTAAATAAATCCATAAGCGACCTCAAGCAAGAGGACATCGACTTTAACTCCTAGTTTGGCAAGTTCCGGGCACTTTGGGCTGAGATGGATATGCTCCAACCCTTCTCTCTTGTTGCATCAATACTAAGTGAGAGAAGGGAACAAGACAAGGTCTTTGGTTTGCTCCTGAACCTCAATGGGAGCTACAAAGATCTAGTAAAACACATTCTTCGGGCAGAGAAACTCGGGTCCCTTGAAGATATGTGTTCCCAAATTCCAAGGGAACAAGGTTATTGAGATGAAGATCTCATAATGATCCATTGAGATCAACATGTTAAGGATCAAGATGCAGAAGAATAGTTCTTATTATTACTTGGGAAACAAGGCTACTTATGGACCAGTTCTAAAGTTAGTTCACTTAAAAGAATAGTTCAGACCACATGGTTATTATTCTGGCCTTACAAAACAGTTTAGCCCAAGAACAAAATATGTCCGTACAACCAGAAGACTTTGGGAAATTTCCTTATGCCCATACGTATTTAGCATGATTTAAAGAAGTTTTTAAGCTTCTAGAAGTCATTCAAATTTAAATAAGATTGGTTAACCAAGTTAAACTCACAGGTGAGCATAAGGATCTGAACCAGCCCTTGTGTGTCTACAAGGAGCTGTCACTTTCTCTGACACCTCGACTGCTGGACCATGATGAACCTCCTGGTGCATTCAAATCAAGCTCAGCCTCCTTTTTTCACGTGCCTTGACTCAACTAAAACTTAGATATTTTATGTTTTCTTGTTATCTCTTTAAATATGTTGTATTCTCCATTGTTGTAACTTAAGTTGAGAGTTAATCTCTCTCTCTTCACAAACTCTCTCCACAATTCATCACTTAATCTCTTATTCTCATACTTGGTTACCTTATACTCTCAATCTCTTGTCACTTAAACTCTCTCAACTCTCAGGTTACACAAATCTCACCCTTGGGTTCTAAAAGCTTTCTCTTGGATATTTAAGTTTCACTCATTCTCTTCTTACATTACATGAAATAATCTCTTCAAAAACAAACATGGTATCAGATCACAAGCTCCTAAACCTCTCAAGCTTACGCATTTCATGGTTCATTTGGTTCAGTTTTAGATTTTAAAATCGTTTTTAAAAAAAACTGTTCTTGAGCTTCTAGTTTTTTGTTAAATATGTTTTCAAAAGTTTCAAGCCCTTGGATATGTTTTTCTAAGAGTTTAATCGGTTAAAAACGTGTTTGTAAAGTCTCTTGTTTCAAGTCCTTATATTTTGAAGCATTTACTTCTGTTTTTGAATGCTGGAAAAGGATTTGAAGCTTCTCTTTGTGCTTAAAACCGTTTTAGAGCTCTAGATCTCTCGAAAATCTGTTTTTGAAGCTAAAAAAAAGCTTCTGGTTTTAAGTATGGGTTTATAAGCTTCTTTCCTCTAAGTCTTTCAATGTTATTGAATCATTGATTCTATATTAAAAGGCTAGAGAAAGGATTTGAAGCTTAGATCCTTGTTTAAGCCATTTTCAAGTCTTTATAATATGTTTTGAAGAAAAACACCTTTTGGTTTTGTTTAAACCAGTTGTTCAACAGTTTGAAGCTTAAAGCTTTTGTTTTTGATCTTTTTAATCGGTCAAAAGGTGTTTAATACCTGTTTTGAAGCAAAAGCTTCTGTTTTTAAAAGGTTTTATTCGGTTTTGAGATGTAAGAAAGAGGAACCAAGTTCTTTAAACCTGTTTTACAAGTGGGATTTTGCCCTTATGGGTGAAAGTGAAAGGGCTTGATGAATCATTTTACTTACATCTCTTTAGAAAAGAGATCCATGAAAACTTGTCGCCTATGAGTCTAAAGTTTCATGATGAATCCAAGAAGAGAAGAAAACCATGGTTGCTTTGCTCCAAATGGGTACAAGCTCATGATGAATCCAAATCTCAAAGGGACAAAAACCCTTCCTTAAGAACAAGAAAGAACCATGATCTCTTTGCTTTCATGAGCTTAAGAATCATGTTGAATCTGTCTTGGTTAAAGGGATCCATGGTTACTTTGTTTTTAAGTAAAACATAAGAGCCATGATAAATCCGAAAGTTTAAGGGAAAAGAACCATGATTTCTTTACTCTTATGAGTTTAAGAACATGATGAATCTTAACTCCTTAAGGGACAATACCCTTTAAACTAGTGAATGAGATCTATGTCTTCTTTACTTTCATAAGTTCAAGAAGCATGTTGAATCCATTTTGGTCAAAGGATATTGATCCTTGTATCTTTTTGTTTACATAAGCAAAAGGAACATGTTGAATCCAAAATCCTTGTTAAAAAGAGATCTATGAACATTTCACATATATAAGTGTTAATGTCATGTTGAATCCAAAAGAAAAGGGAAACCCAAACCAAAGAGAACCATACATAGTGTGATGAATCCAAATTGGTTTGGAAATCTCTCTAAAAGCTTTAAGGTTCAGTGAAACATCAACCACGTTGCTCTTCAGATTGATGGGAACTTAGGTGTGTAGCTGAGACAAGTTATGGACAAGTTACTCTTTGGATCATACTCTAAGTCTCGGCTATATCCAAAATTATTGATTAAATTTGTAAGACCAAAACAAACTTCGGCCAAGTTGCTCTTCGGCCTTAGATTTAGTCTCGGAAATTCCAAAACCTTGACCAAGTTGCTCTTAGGCCAAGAGGATTTAGAGTCAAAACTCTAAGGTAGTCTCGACCTTGTGTTCTATCCTTAAGTCTTGACCAAAAGTTGTCTCAGCTTAGGACTCGGATCTTGGTCCTTTTAAATATGTATCGGTCCATTGTGATCATTTCAAAATGTTTTAAGAATCATAGTGCGAGAACCAAGGATAATAAAGAGTTAAACTCTTTGGTCCTTGATGAATCCAAACACTTGAAGTTTTTACAAAAATCCCTAAAGTGCGTGTGAACCAAAGATACAAAAGGATGAATTCCTTTGGTCTTTGATATATCCAAACACTTAGGAAAATATTTCAAATCCGTAGTGTGAGAACCAAAGATAAGAAAGGGTTAATTCATTTGGTCCTTGATGGATCCAAACACTTGGATTTAAATGATCTTTCAAAAGGAAATGATCCAAAAGTCTTAAAGGTGTGAACCTTGGTTTGAAAGAACTCATAGAAGTTTAAACTTTCAAATCTTGATGGATCCATAAAACCTTTTGTGTGGATGGAAGTGAACCTTGGATATATCCATCATGAATCCAAAAGTCCTCACAAGTTTAAGTTGGAAGTAATTCATGATAAGTCATGATGATCCATCTATTATCTTAAAAGTCTTTAAAAGGACTAACTTATGTTTGTTTGTCCCTTGTAGGGAAATTCTCAAGTGAGGGGAAGTTCAGTTCAATTCTCTCAAACTCACCCAAATTATCTCCAATATCTAATGGCCGATTGTCTTCCAAAAGGGCTAATGGCCGAATCTAAACTCAAATTTTATTTTTTAAGTACTATGTTTTTCATGTGTTAAAAGCATTTGAGTTGTTTAGAACACCATGTAATGTTTGGTAACATAGATATTGGAAGTTTCCTTAATGTGTTTATAATTATTTATGCATGTTCAATCATGTTTTTGTCTAGAATGCTTTAGTAATGATTAAATTTCATTCTAGAGTAAAACTAAGATGATTGTGTATGATGTTTGCTTGTGGCTTAAGAATAGCTTAAAAGTTCTAGATTTTGTTTGCATGAGTAAAACTCCATATATGAAAGAATTTTTAAGTTGTTCTCATTCACATAAAGGGTTAAAATGTTTATTTGGTTCCATAAGATGTTTACAAAATCTTTCTCAAGCTCTTAGTCATTAGGAAATCTAAAATCCTTGCCTAAGTTGCTCTCTTTTGTAATTCATTCATTAGAACCAATATGACGAGTATAGCATCACTTACTAACTTATGTCTTTTTCTCACTTGTTTTGTTGTGTAGATGCAATTTCCACCTTAACCATGAAAGGGGGGGGGAAGAAAGATATCACACTCATGATTAATATGGGAAACCGCATCCAAGAAGGAAGGCTCAACGGAGCCATGTTTAAGAAGGCTCATAGAGCTAAATAAGAGAATGGTTCAATGAACCGAAAAGAAGAATCAGTCTTATGAAGGTTTGAATACATCAACAAGAAGAAAAGGCTAAATAAAAAGGTTCATGAAGTCTCCAAGTGCAAACAAGATATGGGCTTTCCAAAATTCTCGACCTATCATGTTCAAAGCCAAAGAAGAGGCCTCAAAGAAGGTCCAATTATTTTCAAGAAGAATATAATCCCATAGAGATGAATCAACCAAAGGTTCAAGAAGGACAATGCGGTTAGAGCCTCATGAGGATGAATCATCCAACTGCACAAAAGAAGAGTTCAAGTCAAGAACTCAAAGAAACCTCAAAGAAGGTGGAAGCCAAGGCTAAAAGCCTTAGAAAAAACACTAGAAGATGGGTAGTCAAAGAGGCTATCATTTATGAAGATCGGGCAACGCATGGCATGTTGTGGTCTTCTTTGAGAAATGGACAGATTCGATATATGTGCACTCCAACGCACTTTCTGATTGGAAAAGGAGGGTGATTCAAACCAGAAAATATGTTGTGGGCCCTATACTCAAGAAGGAACAATCTCCAAGTGGATTCACCCAAATCAAAGATAGGATGAAAAAGATATAAAGATTTCAAATTGAGGAAGGCATCATGAAGTTGTCTCGGACATAGGTCCGATGTTTTCAAGGTTCCATCCGAACCAGGAGGAACAAATTCAAGAAATCTATTGTTCTGAAAACTATACTAACCAAGGAATCCACAGAAGATGGACTTGACTTGAAACACTTTATAGTGAAGGAGTTATGGTCAGTCCAAAACAGATGATCAAAACTGGAAGAATCTGCCTAAGTTGAAGAATGGGGTAAAAATACAACAAAGTATGAGCTACAAGAAGAACATATATTTCACTTGAAGATAATTGTAGTAGACTCGAGAATGAAGATAAAGGAAAGAGCCAAGTTCAAATAAAAAGGAACTTGTTCATTTTGATGGATCCCCTAATCATAAGATCTATACCCTTTTTCCCTTGATATGGTTTTATCCCAAGTGGTTTTACATATCAAATTTTTTAATGAGATATATCTTCATGGTTACAAGCCTAACCTATTCCCAATGAGTTAATCTTGAGGGGAAGTATTGAGATGAAGATCTCATAATGATCCATTGAGATTAAATGTTAAGAATCAAGATGCATAAGAATAGTTCTTATTATTACTTGGGAATCAAGGCTACTTATGGATCAGTTCTAAAGTTAGTTCACTTAAAAGAATATTTCAGACCACATGGTTATTATTCTGGCCTTACAAACCAGTTTAGCCCAAGAACAGAATCTGTCCGTACAACCAGAAGACTTTGGGCAATTTCCTTATGGCCCATACGTATTTAGCATGATTTAAAGAAGTGTTTAAGCTTCTAGAAGTCATTCAAATTTATATAAGATTGTGATGTAATCCTAGATCTACTCTGATAAAAGGCTGCTACGAAATCTGATGAATG
>OVBE01008936.1:0-16594 GCA_900406425.1 Iberis pinnata | reverse complement strand
GGGTACGCTGGGCATTTAAAAAATGCAAGTAATAGAAAAAGATTTGTATGGTTCTGGTCATTTGTCCTAAAATGTATGGTAGTTAAGCGAACATCCCTAAAAATTAAGATGAAAAAAGAAAACAAATTTCGCATGGGTATTTTGGTCCAAAAAGGTGAAAACGCTCGAACCCTATAATTGGATGGGTTTCCCCCGTTTTATTTTTTAAGTGATCCTTCGGTTCTTGGATTTCATTTGCACAACTACATTTTTATTTTTGTACAAAAACAAAGTTTAGAATAACAAATGCGCGTATCCTATTAGTGCGGGTGGGTTTGACCTGTGCTTTTTTAAGTGATCCTTCGGTTCTTTGGTTCGATTTGTACAAATGCTTTTTTATTAAAAAACAAATTTTAGAATAAAAAACACGCGGATCCTATTATCGGATGTGTTTGACCCATTTTTTAAATTATTCTTCGAATCTTCGGTGATATTCACATATTGAGATTTTTAGAAAAAAACCAATTGAGAAAAAAAAGCCGAACAATTAAGGTAACATCTTTATTTTCTTTATGTTTCATGCATTTTAAATTATGGTTTAGATATTATTGTTACCTTAATTTGATACTTATAGGAGTACAAATACTTGTACATAATATCTAATACATAATAAAATACAGAGTATATATGTATAAGATATATTCTCAGATAAATAACAAGACTTCCGACAAGATCAAGAAACAAGTGAGATCCACTAGAAGACCCACAAGACCCACAAGACCCACTAGAAGATCCACAGGACCCACTACAAGACCTACTACGTATAATGTCTCACCAATAATAAGATTACAACAAAAAGAAGCCTAACAATGCCAAACAAGAATGAACACAAGACTATGACATCTACCAATCAAAATTAAAAAGCAAAATATACATAATTATCACAATAGCAATAGTGAAGATTCTCTCTATGGGATCAATGAAGACTCTACTATAAATACCCACCTTTGGGTTCACAAAAGAACACAAGCATTCTCACAATCACTTCTCTCTCTAAAAAACTCTCTTAAATTTCTACAAGTCTAGTTTTGTAATCTTTTACGTTTTATTTACAAAATTTTGTATTTTATTATAATCAATAAAATCTAAAATTTTTAATCATATCATATCTTTAGTTTTCTTCGAGTATATTTAAATAAATTTAGCATTTCTGTATAAACAATACACAAGTAAAATTTATAAACAATAAGAAATAAAAGTTAATAAGAAGAAAATTAACTGGTATTAGACCAAAATATCTTAAATGAATTTTAACAAATCTTTCTTAAAGGTTTTCGAAACAAAAGCTTTTGATCTCTATCGAATTAAACATTTCTACAAAAGATCTTTTCATTCTGAAAAGACACTATTGTCGTCAGTGTTCCAGGCTTCAAGTCCTATGAAGAGGCCGTAAGTCCGTTGGCAAACCCCGACTGTGTAAAAAAAGAAAATTTTAGTATCTTTTAGCATTGTTTAATCCTAGATTAAATCATGACTTCGTCGTTTAGAAAACTCTTTAAGCCAAAACGTGCTTCTACTTCTTCATCACATTCAATAATTAATTCAAGAGAAATTATGAAAAAATTAACATCATTTAATCAAGAAATAACAAATGATCAATTACCTCATATTAATCCTAAAAGTATTTATCAAATCGGAACATTTGACTTCAAGACCGCATATTCAATAAAAGAACATGAACAAACTTTACCTCTCCAAAACGAATTTGAAGAAGTAAAACTATTATCCTCACTTGCCTAGATAAATACAAACAAAAAGGATTTAATTATTTACATTTTGGATTAATACATATAGCAATTAAACAACTATCGAGAACTGGTATAGATTCTCCAATATTAATGTTATTAAGAGACAAGACTTTATTAAAATTTGAAGATTCATTATTATGAGCAGTTCAATCTAATTTATGTAATGGAACAATTTATTATAATGGAAGTCAGCTTAACTACCATACATTTTAGTACAAATGACTAGAACCATACAAAATTTTTTTTTATTACTTGCATTTTTTAAATGCCCAACGTACCCTTCTATTATGTTGTGACAAAAGCTGGCTGAGTTAAAAGAAATTGGATGACTTACGAGCATAAGTCACCCGCTCGTGATGACTTACTTACAAAAAATGGCTGATTTATGTGTAAAAGGCTGACTTACGGTCATAAGTCACCCTACGTTATGACTGACATACGAAAATGGCTTACGTACGTGTTTATGGCTGACTTATGTTCTCATGTTACAGCTGACTTATACTTCGGCGGGATGACTTGTTGAAAATTGTACTGAGTTATAGCTAGAGATGGCTGACTTATGTTTGGCAGGCTCATTTAATGAAGCTGACTTAATTGATGTTTATACGGCTGAGATACCTATGCTCAGCCGTAAAGAGCTGGATTAACGTTCAACTCATCGTGTTTACGAATTACCTACTAGCGAAAGATTAATTACTAGAATATCATTCACGTGACCGCTGATTTAGTTGATGATATGGCCGACTTATGGTTTCCCAGCATATTACGACTGATTAATTTGAGAAAGATTAATTACTAGAATAGCATTCACCTTGCGACGGACTTACGTTGCATTTGATGGCTAATTTACTTGGACTGGGTTATGTGTTGGTATTGCACCTGACTTATCTTTTTGCCATGTCATCTTCCATGTCAGCATCCATGCCATGTCATCATCCATTGCGGATGATGATGTGGAAGGTTAAATTTAAGATAGAGGGTGTTGAATTTTTTTTTCATTGTAGATAGTCTTACCGATTCTTCTTCGGTAATCAACTTCTCCATCTATCTACTTACGAAAAAAACTTCTCCATCTATCTTCTTAATCTTATTCTTCATCTCATACTGAGAGCTTATGGATCAGGTACTTATTGTTTCCGGTAACTGGGTTAAGAAAAACAGATATGTATTCGACGCCGACAATAGAGGATGTAGAGTTCTGGTTATAGATGGGCAAACAACACGCGAAGTAGTAGAAAAGTTCGACTGTTGTACAGGGGCTTTCTCGGCGACATTGGTCCGTTCGTTCTATCTTCGAGTGTCGGAATAACTATCAATAAGCAGATTGGTATAGAGGTATTTTTTTGGTCTGAGTCTGAGTTATGTTAATGATAAACTAAGTTATATTAACTTAAATGTAGAGTTATTTTAATATCAAGACTGAATTATGTTTTCGATGTAACTGACCTAATTCTATGATGCGGATGACTTATTCAAATGGTTATATTTTCAATAAGCAGTTTGGTATAAATGTATTTTTAATAGGCCGAGTTATTTAAAAGATTTGGACTGAGTTATATTATCGGTAGGTTGAGTTATAGTAACAGTAATGCCACAAAAATTAGGTATATCGGTTGTATCCTTTAATTCATTTTTGTTGAACTGATGTTTTGGGTGGTTTTGTTGTTGTTTTAAGTAGTTTTGTAAGATATCAATTGTAATTGTTGCTTCTGAGTATGGTTGAGATACCTTTTTTACTTGACCGAATGAGGTTCAATTCTATACTTAGCCAATTTCATGTGATTATAACAATTCTTTCAGATTTCTTAAGTAAAATATGCGCATTTTAGTGATAGATTCAAACAGTTATAATACAATATTAGGTTAGAGACACCGGATTCAAGAGGGTTTTATATCCTCCGTCCACAAAGAGGTCTACTGACATACTCTTCCGAATACCTTGAATATTGCTATCGTTTATACCATAAAAAACTACACCAAGCGCTAGACATTCAATAAACTTTAATGTAAACACCCCACAATCACCAGTTATATGGTTTTGTGGAACGTGTTTGACATCCATCCATCGCAAGGCAAAACTTTTTTTCCCCGTAGGTTTTCGTATGTCATGTGGAACATATCTGTCCAGCAACCGTGGAATCATCTGCAGTAGCGACTAAAAAGATTCGAACACTTTATCTGTACTTTCTGGTGTTACGTGTCTAATGATTGAGTTGTAGCAATCTATCCAATCCTCCCGCAGATGAAGGTGATACGCCACCCAATGATCGGTGCCAACTTCCTGCGCCCCGTACAAGTGATCCACATCTATAAACTAGTTCTTTTTTGTCTGGAGCTCTGCCGGTATCATGCCATTTACTAATTATTCATACGCTGGATAAAATCTGAAGCCATCCGGGTCTTTTTTGAAATCCTTATAATCAAGTTTCCATAAATTTTGGAATCAGTTATCGAAAAACTCAATGGGAGAAACAACTCGTGATTAGGGTTTTGATGAGAGTGAAGTGGAGGAGTTATGTGGAGAAGGAGGAGTCATGAGATCAGAGATGAAGTAAACAGGCGATGTCAGATATCAAGAAAACACATTAACTATTTTTTCTTAAACACATTAACTCAAATATTAGTCATGTATAATACGGATAAGTAATACCGCTTCTAACTGATAGGGTTTGCTTGTAACCAAGGTAAACTGATAGGATTTGCTTGTAAAAGTCACTAAACCGTACACAAATAAAGGTCTGATTGACGTTTTGTCACTTAGAATTTTTTAAGTTTATAAATAATAAAGGGTTTTAGTCGTAAACATAACTCATCCGTACAGGAAAAATAACTAAGTCGTAAAAGTATAGACGAAAATAACCCAACTCTCTGTAAAGAATAATAAGCTTGATGTAACTCAGCCGTTTCGTATATTTTGAATAACATAACTCCGACATAAGCATAAAAACCCAGTTGTTTATTTAGATAACTCATATATCATGAAAACACATTAACTCATATATTAGTCCTGTATAATACAGATAAGTATTACCGCTTCTAATATCTAGAAATTTTCATAACCGAGGTCAAAGTGATAGGATTTACTTGTAAAAGTCACTAAACTGTACACAAATAAAGGTCTGATTGACGTTTTGCCAGTTAGGATTTTTTAAGTTTATTTAATAATAAAGGGTTTTAAAAAAATTTCATTACGATTTCAGTTACCGAGGTAAAAATAACTTAGCCCTTATCAAGTTACCGACTTAAGGATAACTCAGTCCTTATTACATTTCAGACGTACGAATAACTCAGCCCTTATAAAGTTACCAAGTTAAGAATAAATCAGCCCTTAAGAATAACCAATATATTAGTCGTGTAATATGAGGAGGCAGAATTACAAAAACTCGTGACTTCTCGAGAAATCACCATCTCTCTCTCTCTCTCTCTCTCTCTCTCTCTCTCTCTCTCTCTCTCTCTCTCTCTCTCTCCATGTCTCTCTGTTTTTTCATCATAACCTTGTCTCTCTATTTATCTCTTGGGACAAGAAGAGAGTCATTCTCAAACTCATCAACCCTGAGGTATACTTTCTCTTTTTTTACCCATATTTATTTAAACAAAATAACAATTGGTCTAATTCTATCTCTCTCTTAATCCTTTTTTTACCCATATTTATTTAAACAAAATAACAGTTGGTTTTAGTTTTGGGATGTGAGCGGGTTCGCAACTTCTCAATCTCTCTCTTATCTATCTCAGGTTTTCTCTCTTCTCTTCCTCTTTCTCTCATCTTAATCTAACGCTTTCGATATTTCTCACAAACAATTCTCATGCAATCTATCTCTTTCAATTTCGAGTTTGCTCGCAAGCAGTACGCATGCAATCAGCTTTCCTCCTCCTTATCCTATGCAACCACCAAACGGGCACAAAATAATCCAAAGTTTATTGTGAATAATCATTCTAATGTATTTGATAAAGTTAGATTTTGCCATTTTTTGAATAATCATTCTAATGTATTATTAATCTTAACTCATCTTTTTTATTGTTGTTCAGGCTCTATTCCAAAAAGATGAATCTTGATTTTGATGACTCAATTGTTATGCATAATAAAGTGAGAAAGCAAGATAGAGTTAAGATTCTTCAAAAGTTTATGAATCATGTTGATTTAAAATTGGCTTTTCCAAAGAATTATCCTTTAAACAGATTCTCACTTAAGTGTTATGATGATCTTAGACCGGCGAACCCGCTCGCATCCCAGAACTGAAACCCACGCCAGATGAGAGAAAGAGGAAGAGAAGAGAGAAAACATGAGATAGTTTAAAAGAGAGAGATTGAGAAGTTGCAGCAAATAAAGAGAGAAGGAGAGAAATAAATAGATTAGAGTCATGATTTTTTGTATTCCCGCATCATTACACGCCTCGTAAATTTTGCGCATTCCTGCCTCTTCAACTTTTTTCACCTCGGTAAAATAATAAGAGTGGGCATAATGTGTGGAAAAAAAGGATTGGGCTTAATGTGAAAGTGATTTATGGATTTGAATGTTTTTGTGATACGACTGAGTTCTAGTTTAAAAAAAACAGTTGAGTTATGGTTTGTAAATGGCTGAGTTACACTTTACCATGGATGGACGGATTAGAATTATTTTAGTACGGCTGAGTTACTTTTATTGTATGTCTGAGTTATGAAATTTAAAATTATCGTTACGGCTGAGTTATATTACTAAATGTTAGGTTTTCTTTTCTGTATATCTGAGTAAAGTAATCAGTTTCAATTTTTTTGTCCTCGGTAACGTAATAAGCATCATTACACGCCTCATAGCTGCCTAATACTCTGACATAATAGTTGACATATAATAAGCATAGGGTTTGACCTCGGAAACATATTATCCCATCATAGCTGACATAAAAATTACTCGATATTATACGCCTAAGTTATTGTTTATCATTTAATTAGCCTTTAATATAAATCGTCACTATACGATTTTTATTAAAAATTATGTGAATTTGAAGCGAAGATTATCTCTCTATTTGTTTCTCTGTTTCTCTCTTTATTTGCAAACAGCTTCTCAATCTCTCTCTTAATCTATCTTAGGTTTTCCTCTCTTCCTCTTTCTCTCATCTTAATCTCATGCTTTCGATATTCCTCACAAACAGTTCGCATGCAATCTATCTCATCCGATTTTGATTTTGATTTCGCTCACAAACAGTACACATACAATATGCTTCCCTCCTGCTTATCCTATGCAACCACAAAAGGGGCATCAAATCTCCAAATGCTTATTGTAATATTGGCCGCTTATCCAATGCAACCACCAAATGGTAATTTAATTTGAGAGTAAATTAAAGTGGTAATTTCAGTTCTATGTTCTGTTATAGTGGATTCAATTTGTTATAATTTCTTCTCTTCCTATTTTTTTCAGCAACTTCAATGGGATAGTGGAAAGCCTCTCTACCTTTCTCTTTAGATTCCTTGCTGTACACCCCACATAATGGATATGTCTGTTGCTCCAAATGGTAGCTGCAAATTAATGGTCCGTCAAGTGGTTCTCGATCTTGGTTCGAGTCCTGATGAAGTCATGCAGATTTTTTTTATCAACAATAAAGCAAAAAATTTCATCCTTGAAGTGAAGGGATCTTATACAATTCTTGTTCATCTAGCTTGTTTTTATTTATTATGTTGTAGATTAAAGTTAACGTGTAAGTGTTCTAAAAAACTTTTGTTGTAAACTAGGTGATGAGATTAAGTCTGATGATTACACTAATACTGCGTTGTTGAAGTAGAATAATGGATTTCGACATAATACTATAAACATAACTCGGTCTTAAACATAACTCAGTCGTAATTGAAATTGAAGGCAGCCATAACTTTTAACCAGTAGAGGCACGAAAATTGAAGTGCTCAAGACCTTGACTAATTTCATATTCTTTTCCGTTGAAATTTGTCGAGGTTTCGAGCACTCTAATTGTCGTCCCTATATTGGTATCCACACACACACAAACTGGATCAAACTAGTATGCTAGTACTAACGAGATCAAATCTTTGATCTCTGCCTCTTTTTCTCTCTATGTTTTGTTATTAGGCTAATCCCCTCAGTCAAATCTCAGAAGCCGTCAGGAAGAAAACTCCGTCATGTAGTAAACATAACTCAGTCTTAAACATCACTTAGTTGTAAACATAGCTCAGCCGTACAGGAAAAATAACTAAGTTGTATAAATAGAGACGAAAAAACATAACTTCCTGTATAGAATAATCAGCTTGATGTAACTCAGCCGCTTCGTATATTTTGAATTTTATAACTGAGGCACTCAATAAAACTAACTTAGTCCTTTCGTTTATTATAAAAAAATTATAATAACCCAGCGGAATGATAAACAATAACTTAGGCGTACAATAACCGAGGGAAATGATGTCATACTTACGCAACTATGATGGGATAATACGTTTCCAAGGTCAAACCCTATGCTTATTATGTCTCTCTCTCTCTGCCGCGGATAATGTGATTTTACGAGGCGTGTCATGATGCTTATTACTTTACCAAAGTAAAAAACATAAAAAGACATCATTAAACCCCTCGTAATAAGACATAATAGCTGTCATAATAATTGCGTAATCAAACATAGGGTTTGACCTCAGAGACGTATTATCCCATCATAGCTGCTTAGTAAGACATCATTTCAACTTTACTTTACGACTTATTTATTTTCTTAACGACTGAGTTATGTATACGATTACGTTCTGCGATAGGTTTACTTTATGACAGAGTTTTCTTCATGGTTATAATATATGGCTGAGTTCTCTTTACAATGTTTGTGTTACTAGTGAGTAGTACCAAATATTACTCTCTCTGTTTTTTTAAATTATAGGATGTTTTAGAGTTTTCACATATATTAAGAAAATAATTAATTTTTCACATTAAATGTAACACTTTTCTCTCAAAACAATTTCCCACAGAGGGAGTATTATTTGAAACTTTCCATTACATAGACGTAAAGTTATTATTACAATACATGACTACTGCAAGAAGTAAATTAGCAGTAGGATAATGAAATTAAGTCCCAAAGTAAACATAACGCAGTCGTAAACATAACTCAATGCTGATTTGACATTTCTTATCTCCAATCGAACGGTATAGTTATCTCTATTATTGTGAGATTCTCTTGTGAGCTACAATGTTACAATATATTTAATATAGCACTGTAGCAACGGCATATGATTTTTTTGCATGACTTCATCAGGATAACCTATGATCGGAGTAGTAGGTTTATCCGTTAGTAATAATCTGGGATTTAATTCCGAATTAAAAATTCCGACCAAAACTGAACTGAGATTTTTGGTTTTCGGTTTTCGGTTTCAATCGGGAATTCGTATAACCGAATCGTTATCCGATTTAAACCAAATTATATAATCATTTTCTATTTTTTAGGGTTTCATTTGTTACGAACCCTTTTAAAAAAAATCTGAGAAGACGACTAGGGATTTTTGGCGATTCAGAAGGATTCATCGACGATTCCATCGGCGATTCCCGTCTCTGATTGTTGCATCTATTCTCGTCTTCGATTCTACATACAAAAAGTCTTTGATTCTTCCTTTTTGTTCTTCTTCTTCTCGGTTCTCGAGTTAGGGTTTGGGTCTAGCTCTTCTTTGATTCTTCCTTGTTCTTCTTCTTCTCTGATTCTTTCGTGTTCTTCTTCTTCCCTAATTATTTTTTGTTTTATGGGTTTTTTTCCGAAAAACCGAAAATCGATCCGATCCGAACCGATTTTAAAATCAGTTACTTTCGGAAGAGTTTCTAATGTCCGAAAAATCTGATTTCAAAATCCGTATCCATCCGAACCAACCCGAATCCCAGGCCTAGTTGGTGTACATTAACTATTGGTTTTTAAAACACATTAACTCATATATTTGTCATGCATTATACGGATAAGTATTACCGCTTCTTTTGGTATTACACTAATATCAAGATATTTTCATACCAAGGTAAATGATCTAGGAGTATTAATTAAACCTCCAGTAGGGTTTGCGTGTGAAAGTCACTAGTATGTACACGAAAAAGGTTTGATTGACGTTTTGTCAGTTAGAAATTTTAAGTTTATAAAATTATAAAGTGTTTTAAAAAAAATTCAGTTCGATTTACCGAGGTAAGAATAACTCAACCCTTATCACGATACCAGTTTAAGTATAACTCATCCCTTATTACATTCCAAACTTATGAATTACTCTGCCCTTATTAGTTATTACGTTACCGAGTTCTGAATACCTCAGCCCATATTAGTTATTACGTTACAATGTTAAGAATAACCAATATATTAGTCATCTAATATGATGAGGCAGGGATACGAAACGTCGTGACTCCTCGAGAAACCGCCACGTTTCTCTCTCTCTCTCTCTGTTTCTCTGTTAATTTGCAGACAACTTAATAAACTTGTTTTGCTTAAAAAATAGTACGCATGCAATATCTATGATTATCTCACTATTGTTTATTCTCCGTCTCGGTCATCTATTAATCTGATTAATGTTGTGTTTTTCAGATGGCCATACAAAAGATTGAGTTGGATATGAGGAGGTTGAAGCGTTATCCTCCCTCACACTGCAACGTCAGTTAGTCTATCATGTTCTTCAACACATTTATAGTCTAACATATACACAAACCTTAAATTTCATCTCTTGTAGGTCCAGTGGGAGACGGCATGTTCCACTAAGAAGAATTCATAATGGGAGCAGTTGGTACTCCGTATGAAGGTAGAATGTTCTCACTTACCACCCGCTTCCCTCCTGATTATCTGTACCAACCACCAAAGGTGTCTTTCAAGGCTAAGGTCTACCATCCAAACATCAACTGCAGTGGCTCCATTGACATGGATATGTTGAGAGACAAGAAATGGTGTCCAGGCTTTAGAGTGTCACATGTATGAATACTTGTTTTGATGTCTGTATAATCGTTTTTAATCAATGTTTCTTCACTGATTGATCAAGTTTCTTGACTGATTAGGTGATGTCCTCCATTGCCACGTTGATGGTTGTTCCCAATCTAGACGATCCTCTGGTGGCAGAGATTGGTGAGTTGTATAGGAGGGATATGTCTAAGTACGAGGCAAATGTAAGAAGCTGGACTCTGAAATATGCTACGAGATGATGCAAACTCTTATTTCCATCCCTGTAACTATGACTAATTTGATCATGTTTTCATTCTTTGGTTTTCTTTATCTGCAAGAAAGTATATTCGAAGTACCATAATCATTAGTAATCCCTCAATAAAAACATAAATCAGTCATAAACATAACTCAGTCATAAAAATGACTCAGTCGTATAGTAAACATAACTCTGCCCTGTGGTGATAATTTCTCAGCCGTAAAATAAACATAACTCATTCGTTTAGTAAAAAAACATTACTCAGTCCTTTATACAATACTCCCTATGTTCCAAAATATAAGGCTTTCTAGATATTTACCTATTTATTTTGTTTCAAAATATTATGACTTTGATAACTTCGACATACGTGTAAGAATTAACTTACCCGGCTTGTTTGTGTTTTCTCTTTTCGTTGTAATCGGCGCTATAATCTATCGCTTATCTTCAATAAAACACCTTTAAAAAAAACTTAGTCGTATCATTTACTTATTATTTACATATAAAATATACTAAATTTAAACTGAAATTCCTTATGTTTTTATATTATGAAGAGGATAATATTTAGGGATCTTATGTTCTTTTCAGTGACGGTCCTAAAAATATTTTTTACCTAGTTTAAAAATGAATTTAATATATACATATATTATGTGAATCATATTTTAGTGGTGAAAATATATTAAAATTAATTATTTTGGATAATATTTTTTCATGTTAAGAATATGTATAATATTGTGGATTGTATAAATATGTATAAATTTTAGGAAGGAAAAAGTTGTTTAGTAGATGTTGAATTAATATGTGGAGGAGAGAAAATGTGAGTAAGACTCTTAATGAGTTACTTAGAGTACATTGTATATTAATTTTCAACATACATCTCAATAGCACTTGGGATTTTATAAAGTGGATATATACATTTTATTAATATTCAATTTGGATTGAAAAGATGATATTTATTAACACTTTTTATATAATTCACATTCGTCAATAATTTGTGGTTTAAGGTTGACTAACAAATATAAAAAGGGAAGTTAAATAAACCCTAAACCCTTACTATTCTGATAATTTTCTCATATTAAAACGTGAGTTAGACTCTTGATAATTTATTTAGAGTACATTGTATATAATTAATTTTATATGAGTTAGATCTCGTTCCCAAATCTACATGTTAAGTTTAAAGTAACCGTAAGACAACATACATCTCGATAGCATTATCAATTCTCATACAATAAAGTGGATACATACATTTTATTAATATTCATTTTGGATTGAAAAGAGGATCTTTATTAACACATTTTATATAATTCACATTCGTTAATGATTTGTGGTTTAGGGTTTACTAAAAAATATAAAAGGGGAAGTTGTTGACAGATGATCAATAATGTTTTCGGTCAGGTGCCGACGCACTACTACTAATGATCACATACTTTTCTGCCATCATAGCCAAAAAATATGAATTCGAAAGGTGATTTATTGACAGAAAAGAAATAGAATATTAGACGCGAGATCACTGGAAAATGAAAAATACATAGGGTTATCTAAGCATTGAGCCCATGGGCTTTCGTTTCTAATATAATGTTGAAAAGACAAATACCCGGCTTTTGTTACGTTACTAAGGTCAAAATAACTCAGCATTTATTATGTTTCAGAGGTAAGAATAACTCAACCCTTTCTATGTTTCCGAGGTAAGAATAACTAAGCCCTTTCTATGTTTCCGAGTTCTGAATAACTCAGTCCTTATTACGTTACAGATGTCAGAATAACTCAGGCCTTTTAACATAAGATATATAACTCAGCTACTATGTAAAATAACTCAGTCACACCAGACTATAAAACTCAGTCGTATCAGAAATCAAACTCAGTCTTAACAATAATCTAACTCAGTCGCATTATATGTCAAAATCACTCGCAACATATAGGAGAACACGACGAGGGCGAATATGATTTCGACGAAGATGATTTCGGAGAAGACGACCAGGGTTAAAAGTTGGGATACTAAACTGTTGTTTTTATTTAAGAAGATTTGTTTATTTATATGTAAAATGAAACTCAGACACAACAAAAAAATCTGATCTACAGCAAGATAAAATTCAACCGCAACGTAATATTAAACACGATAATAAGAAATGAAACTCATCCACATCATAAATAAAACTCGTTCACAACAGAATAAAACACATTCGCAACATAAATCAAAGAGAATCAATCGCAACTTACCAGAAATTTTGAGGAGGGTTCACAATAAGATTTGGACGATGACGATTTCGGAGAAGATGAAAAGCGTAATTACTAGGTCACTAAACCGTTTTTTTTCTTTAGTCGGAGTGAAATAGTTGAGCAACTGAGAAATTTGATATGTATAATTTTATTGACATGGAATACGGTTTAATGATGTGGAATACGGTTTAGTGACGTGGATTTGTTCATTATAAATTAACCAAATTAAGATAAAACTAAGCAAGGGAGTGAATTGTAATTTACAAGGGTTTTAAAAGTACTCTAGTAATGTTTGAAAGATGTATGGTATTCTAGTCATTTTGGAAATTTTCTATGGTATATGAGCGATTTTCTCTTATTATAATTGTGCTCCTAAATATCAAGTAAGTCTTCATGATCCAACAATACTCAACACCTTGGTATTAAACATTCATCTACCTGAAATTAAAATTTAAAACAAAAGACATGGTTATTTACTACTTTATAAAATTTATTTTAAACAATCAACTTATGAACTTAACCCAAGATGTTTATTACAAGACGATAAAAGAGAAACAACAATACTAGCATTACACAGGAAAGATACACCAACAACTACATATACTCCTAAAAAATTAAATTGGGATAAAATAACAATACCAGATCAATGAAAAAATGAATAACCCAACCTCCTAGGAATTCTGAACAAAAAAATATATCAAGAATAATTGAAGAACGAGATGAAAAAATATTATTAGAATTCGGATCATATAGAGAACCACTTCCACCACGAATTAGTTCATATCACTCAAGAGCTTCCTTTTCTCAATTTCGTGCTGGTCAATCCAGTGTTAGTTCAGATACGGAAAGCGTAAATCAAATTTTTAAACAAGACAATTCAATTATATTTAAAACTCCTATTGCTGAACGAGATCCACTTTATATCCAATATCTTCTACACCATCAGATTTTAAATCTATAAACGTCATAATAAAAGACTATGAAATTAATAAAAAAACATAATGGAAGATTTCTATTCAAAAGAAAATGAAGAAAAACGTATTTGGTACTTCAAAACATTTTCTAAGTAACAAACTATATAATTTAGAGAAAAATGGTATGATTATATGAAACTAAAACAAATGGATATTCCATTTGACATATGGTTTGAAACATATTCAATCAAACATACTATCAACTATCCATTTAAAACAGTTAGCACAAATTCATCATTAAGTCAAGTATGAGAATCAGTACATGGAAACAAAACTAAATCAATACATCCATCTTTAAAATATTTAAAATTAAATACAGCAAATAAACAAATTATAGCTACTCCTTTTAAAACTGGATCCAATAAAGATGATAAAGAACATGTTATAATTCAAGATATTAAATTAGTATATCAACAAAATAATTATCAAAGTCAATTATTACCCACCATATCCCGAAAAGTAGATAGTATAGACAATAAATTAAATAGTGAATATAATAAAATGGACCAATATAGTCAAATCATTCAACATCCATTTTCATCTATTACTCCACCTATCTTCAAACCTATAACTAGGCAGGTTAAATTTTATGAAAATGAAAATTTAAAAACGATTGCTAACAAACTAGAAAATTTAGAAAAGGACAAATGAATAAATATTATAGATGAAAAGGATAATGAATCTATTCAAACATTTATACAATCAGAAAATGAAAATCAAAGAATTAAGAGAATTAAAAATAAAAAATGAGATCTAATAAACCGTATTATCCAAGACATACTCCACCAGATTTATTATTTGAAGAACATCAAAAATATTCTAACAGCGTATATACCGGACACATGATATATGAATGGAATATTGATGGACGTTCTGAATATGAAATAATGAATGTATTACAATAAATGGGAATGACAGCTGTAGCTTATAAAGCAACAAATACTAATTTCACTTATAAGCAAACACGTGTCATGTTAGTAACAAGATTTACGAGAGCATTAAAATATTGGTGGGATAACTCACTAGATATACCTACTCAAAATTCTATAATCAATAATGTTGAAATAATAAGAACAGAAGATGAAGATGGTTTTATAATAGAAAAGAAAAACAAAACGCTATAAAAGTATTAATCCACACTTTAATTATGCATTTTATTGGAAATCTAGCTGAAGAATTCGAAAGTAAAAAAAATAGTTCTTACTAATTTATGTTCAACTTTAGGAGATTTTAAATGGTACAAAGATATCTTTGTAACCAATATATTTCAACGAAATGATTGTAATCAATCTTTTTGGAAAGAACTATTTATCGCAGGATTACCGTCCTTTTTAATAGAAAGAGTAATCAATAAATTAAAAGAAATTTTCGAGAGACAACCTATTTCTTGGAACACAATTACATATGGCCATTTCTGTGCATTTGTTAAAAAAGAAGGATTATCTATATGTCAAGAACATAAAGATAAAAAAACGAATGATAAATTTAAATTTAGAGTAACCATGGGTTCATTTTGTGAACAATATGGATACGGCAAATATAATCCACATTCTAGAATAAAGCGATTAAATATTAGACATAAAAAATCTAACTGTAGAAATTACTATAATAATAATAATAATAGAAATTCCCATAAAAAACCAACCAACGAATATTATGTTAAAAATCGAAATCACTCGAAAAACAATAAAAAGTTTAATGTAGAAAATAAACAAAAAATAATATGTTGAAATTGTAAATGACCAGGACATAGGTCAACTAAATGTAAAATGAAAAAGAAGATAAATGAAATATTCGAAGATCAACTAGATATTCAAAAAAAATCAACTTAACTATTAATATCATAATTTGAACTATAAGAAGAATCTCCATTTTTTAAAAACAAATATACCCATTTAAAGTATAAGAAATAAGGGTAACAATAAAAATAGTAGGATCAAAATTATTATTCAAATTTCTATTACCAATGAAACAAAAAAATTCGGTGATTCGCAAATTTAAATAATCATGCTTTAATAACTTTTTAAAAATAAAAGTCTTTAGAGTCACAATCGTTTTTTCTCTTGAATTATAAAAGTTATGTGAGTGTGGCTGTAGACATTTTAGGATGAAATGAAATATTTTATAATAAACAATTTTTTCTCTCTTCTCCTTCCAAGTCTTCTAAATCTCATTTATAACTTTATATATACATCATAATTAAAATATTTTAATTTATTAACAATCCTTTTTTTAATCTCATTCTTTTAAGATCCACTTTATTTAAGTTATATATTATAAATTTATATTAAAAATCATAGTTACAAATATTGACTTATAAATTTTTAATTTTATCTTATACATATATCACATTATTTGAGTAATTGATCAACAAAAATAAAATAAAATCATATAAACAAAAGTATATTATATCATAAAATATAATATATATATATATATATATATATGAAATATGATTATTATTGGTTAATTATATATATATATATATATATATATATATATGTATTTTTTATACAT
>OVBE01008935.1:0-16594 GCA_900406425.1 Iberis pinnata | reverse complement strand
GTGTGGTATTTTTGGAATAATCCTAATTTTTTGTGCTATTTTTGAGAATTCCCCTATTTTTTATTTTCAATAACAATTATTGTTTATTTTTTTCATATTTTTATTTATTTTAAAATTTAGACCTAAAAATCTAGAATTTATCACAAGAGTTTCTAATTGGTTTTATAGAAAAATTTTAAGCTATAAACTAAAATATTCATATAATATATATACTTATAAATTTGTACTATATAACAGGACTAAGCATTTGAGAGTGTCCATCTGAGTCAAAAATTTCCACAATCAAGCGAATTAGATGATGCCACAGATCATTTTTCTTATGCCCTACTACCTCTTCTAAATCGTCCTTCCAGTTTTGGAATCTCTTTGGGTTTTCATCAAGTTCAGTTACAAAATCCCTAACTTCCTCCTTCCTTAATGCTTAAAAGTTTTTCTTGCATCAAACTGCTTTATTAAGAGCAAGAGGATTTTTTCACCGTCGTCAATCTCAATGTCGTCTGCTTCTTCGGCTTTTCGATCATATGCAACATGTGTTATGTTCTTTTGTTTCTAATGTTTTACAAAAGTCAAGAGGTTCACAAACATCTGTTATGCGGTACTCTTTCATGTTTACGCAAAACGCCTAATCCTAATGATTCCCCCTCACTGGTCTTTTGTTTTATCACAACATTGAACATATTTTTTTGGAGTGTCTTCGAAAGTCCTTTGGTGTATCTATTTAGTGTCACGAGGACAAGATTGTAAATTTAATAAGAAGCCGAAAAGTTGGAAAGGACTAATTTCGAAAGGTCACACTCTTTCAGTTGCTGATTTTAACATAGTGGATCTTCAGGTAATGGCTTCTTCACCCTATTTGCCAATGAACTGGGCGGAGCTTCCGTCGGAGCTAACGTATTCGATCTTGGTACGGCTGAACGCGGTTGAGATATTGGAAAGCGCTCAAAAAGTGTGCAAATCATGGCGTTGCGTCTCTAAAGATCCCTCTCTATGGCGGAAAATCGACTTGCGAGACCTACTAAGCAAACTAAATAGGATTGGTTGTCAGGTTGATAAGATCACCGGCTTGTTGTTTCAATTGGACAATGGTTACGATGTAGTACTCGAAATGTTGAATCGAAAGATCAATAGCATTTTTGGTCAGGCTGTTGATCGTAGCGAGGGCGGCTTAGAGGAAATCAATTTTGGGGACTGCGGTACAGATTCAATGCTCAACTACATCTCCACCAGGTTTTACTTTGTCACAGTTCATGGAAATCTCTAAAATTTGTATAAACACGTGATACTATTGCTCTTTCATTTTGAACAAGCTAAGTGATTATGATTATGAGATTCTTATATGTTTCTAAGCAACATATGATAATTCTTACTATTATTAAAATGATTCAACTACACATACAATTACTTGCAGATCACGTAATCTGAGAAGCCTTACACTTGACTTTCCCTCCGAAATGACGAACGGGAGACTTGTGAGCGCTGTCGCAAAGCTTCCATTGCTTGAAGAGCTTGAAGTCTCGTGCGTATGGTCAGAACTTGATTTTAAAGCTATAGGTCACTCTTGTCCACGTCTTACAACATTGAAGCTAAACTACTATCATGACTTTTGCTCATCGGGCGAAGGAGATGAATCAGCATTAGCAATTGCTGAAACCATGCCTGAACTGCGCCACCTCCGGCTATTTTGGAACGGACTAACAGAGATTGGCTTAAACGCCATTCTTGACTACTGTCCTCACCTCCAACACCTTGATTTACGCAGATGTTACTTCGTTAATCTTGTTGGAGATCTTGAGAAGCGATGTTTAGAGAGAATCAAAGTTTTGAGACTTCCAAATGACTCAACTGATGATATCCAATTTGATTTCGCTGATCTCGAAGACTTTGACTTTGACTAGATGTTAAATCTCTTTGAACGATGATCCAGTGTTTGTGCACATTTATTTTCAACTTATGAACTCGTTAGTTTCAGTGTTTTATTTTCAACTATATTTTAATTTTTCGTAAAAAGGTTGTTGTTTTTTTTTTTTTTAACACGAATTAAATCGATTAATAATGTTGCGGGTTTACATTGTCTTCCAGTATTAACTGGTCAATTATAAAAGGAACACGAGTATAAGATAGAAACAGAGACGTATTAGATAAATGTTTTCTAGCTAGCACATGTGCCGGTTTGTTTGCATCCCGAGGAACCCAAGTGAAGCTAACTTCTGCAAACCGTTTTGTCCATGTCATTACATCTCTAATCCAATTTTCTTGATGGAAGACAGTTGCCCGTCCCATGAGGATATTGTATAATTCCTGATTATCCCCTTCAAAACTAACCTTTCTATACCCGTAAAGCCATGCATGTTGCATTGCCGTTATTAAGCTTTGGATTTCAGCTTCGAGTGAAGATCTAGCGGGACATCCAGTACCTTGTCCCCCCAGTAAAAAGCGACCACCATCATCTCTAACAATCCAACCCGCAGAAATATTTGTGATTGTGTTATGAAAAATAGCATCATAATTACATTTGACCCATGGAGTTACAGGCTTCTTCCAAGAAATTTTCTGATGGGTCTTTCCATGCTTCGTGGTTGGAGGATTTAGTTGTATCCATTCTTCAGCTTCAACAGTTGCTCGTAAAAAGGTTGTTGTGTTATTATTCTTTTTCCTTCTCAATGTTGAATCTTCACTATTAGTAATAAATATATTTTATTTTATCTTTCCTATAATACGTATTGACACAATAAATATTTTAAATTATTTCATTTGGAAAAATTGTTCTATAAAACAACTAATTCTCTACATGATGATATCTATATCCACACATTAATGTTTAAAGTTGTTTGATACGGGTAGATTCTAGAAGCATATTGAACATCTTCATCATTATTTTTATGTAGTTTTGGTCATTTCTACTTTATTTATTCATATTTTTTTGGTAGTAGTAACCAATCAACAAAATTAACAATCCGAACAGTTACCATAAGCCGAAAATTTTGATTTTTTTTATTTATGAAATTGATTTCATTTTATTAATTTTAATTTATGATCATTTTTTCCTATAAAACCAAATTGATTCTTATAAGAGTTCTTTTCATAAATAAAAGAAAGTTTTCTCTCTTTACGCTCTCTCTTCTCTCATTCTCCCTTGGTAGCGCAACCTAACTGAGCTTTTTTGGCGCCAGCGACCGGCCTTTGACCGGCGCTGAGCCTCAATTTTTTTCTTGTTTTTTTTTTTTTTGGCGGTATCAAGTTCCTATCTCTGTAAATAAGCTTTTGGTTTCGTCGGATCCTCTAATCACTCCCTGTCGCACTTTAATCCTCCTCCGTAGTACAAATCTTCTCTTGCATGTCTCAGATAATCGTCGATCTGACCTTTCTGGTGGTATTGCTGCTTTGAAGACCACATCCACTTTACGATTTTGGTTCTCATGGTGGTTGAGCTTACTAGGTGGCTGGATCTGGCGTCTACGCACTTCCATGGACCAAGCATCTTCTACTCAGGTTGATCTAGCGCCATATTTCTCGGCAATTCCACGGCTTTGTACGTGGTGTCATAGACGATTTGGTTACATCGTAGTTACTGGCTCAAGAGAAGGTTGGCTTCAGATATCAAGGTTTCGTGCTCAGGAGGGTCGACTAAGATTCGACAGTCGGTGGGAGAGGCTGTTTTTATTGGTTAAAACTATAAATAAGGTGGTCGAAGCCTCTTCATCAGCAGCGGCGACAGACGTAAGATGGCGGCGCACTATTCCTTCTCTTGGTTTAGGGCTGCAATTCTTAATGGGTCAGATTCTCTTTTGTTGGGCTTTATTTTACTTGATGGGGTTTTGTTGTTTTTGTATTATATTAGATAGTACTTTTCATAAGTTTTTCGTCTTTATAGTTGTATTAGTTTTAGGGATGCACCTTCAAGAGAACATATTTCTCTCTAAAATCGCCAGGTTCAGATTTATTCTGAATTTTTGGGATTTAGAGGAATGTCTCATGTCAAGTAGTCTCATATACTCTAGACTTGTTTCTTCCAATTTGGGAATTCTCCTTTGTTTAGGAGTTTGTCCGCTCTTTTTAGGAGTAGTTTAGCACCTCAATATTGAGGTCACTTACCCTTTGTGGGTTTATCTCTTCCTCATAGTGGGAAATTATGTACCTCATTGTAGGTTGTATCTTTTAAACTAATACAATATATATTGACGACAAAAAAGAGTTCTTTTCATATTCGGAATTACTGAAAACTTGACTAACCATACACAATCGACTTGTTTGACCCGAATTTTCACCCCTCTAAACTAGTATTGAATATACCATAGAACTTTAACTCTTCTAAAGTGTTTATTTAAAACACAAATATATGAAATATCTCATGCTAATTCTTTAAAACTAAGAGATTGATGGAATGCAATAACAACAAAAGCAAAACAAAGATTACTTAGACCCAACAAAATATTGACATAGGCCACATTCGATAACGCTAATTTGTAATTACAACAGTAGGTTTAAGAGCCTTATTTGTATTTGTATTTTTATCACAAAAACTCTATTCATCAAGAAAATTTTAAAAAGAATATACCTTTATAAGAAGTGAATTTAGTTTCATTACTTTCCTTTATTTGGGTAATATTACGATCTTGCAAAGTCAAGAAACCTTAAGACTATATACTTTATTGCTTGGTGAAGTTAGTGTAATTCAAGAATCAAAACACTAACCATATCAAAAATAGAAATTTGATAGCAACAAAACTTTAGTGCTGCACACGCACTCTTCCAACAAAAATATTAACCAAAACCTTTTTCACTAAATGTTTTTTCACCGGAACCTTTGAGAGTGAAGAAGTTTACTCTCCATCAACCTGATCTTGACCGTTTTTGTCGTAATGAATTAGTAGACACCGCTATAGTCTTCTGCTTTTTCACTTTTTTTATCAAGTGTTACCTTTTGCATTACATAACAATGAGAGCATAAATGTGACTATTTTAGGATTATGTGTTGCCATGTATTTTTGTGGACCATGTGATCAACACTGATCACACACGCACACACATGATGAATTTGAACTTTGGGTTTAATTACGTATCATCAATCATACCATGTTATAGATTTTCATTGTAGTTTTGTATACGACACTAATATTGTCTTTTTGTTTTGATATTAATGAAATTTTAGTCGAATAAATAATAATGAAAATTTAGTTGAAAAAATAAAAAAATTATAGTTAAACACTTTTTCTAACACAAAGCATGAAACATTACAAACATGTTCAGTTCCCTAAGACTCATAAATACTTGTAAAGTCAAGACTCAGTCTTCATTAGCCTCTACAACTAAAATCTCTAAATCAAGTTTGTTGATCAGTGCCTCTGGCACATGTTTGGCCACAGAGATCATGTCAAGGATAACACATGGATCTAAACCAGACCCTCCTCGTTTCGTTAGTCCACAGATATGGCCTAACGGGGTCATGAATATGGATACAGCCAAGCTCATTTGAGACTCCTCTTCTGCTGTTGCATCAACTATGTAATACTTTCCTACCTATAAAACCCAAATGTCATCATTTACACAAACATCACAAGATATTGTAAAAATTACTCACTTTTGTTAATGTGACGACTGTGACATTTGAAGTGTTGAATTGTTGATACTCTTCATCGCTAATGTTAATCTCTGGTTGCTTATTATCCGCAACTTCAGCTGAAACAATGACTTTTGAATAGCAGTGTTGGTTAAAGCAGCCTGCAAGAGCATAGTCAAAACAAACATTGACCAACTCGTTTTCAGTTTCCTCTATCTTTGCAAGCTAACTTAAAAGAGAAAACCAACGAGAATTACCTTAATGGCAGCACCCAAAGCCTCCAATAGATTCCCATCTGAACTAATGACAAGACCATCTATATAAAGATCCCAACAAACTTTTTCTTCTTTGATTAAAAAAAAAAGATAAATTGATTCCAGCTCCTGTTATCAATTACTATAACATCATTACAAACCGAAATACTAAACAATCTACACGTAATATAATCATTACATAAATTAAATCACAAACCTGTTCCACTTTTACCACCTAGAAGACATCTTTCAAGAGCTAAAGCAAGCTCAGATTGCTCTTATGTTATAATTTATGGTTCATACTTGAGTTTATGATAACCAAAATGTGAGATGAAAAATGGGATGTAGTTACCTCAAGATCAAAGTTGAGCTTCCTAATTGTTTTATCCCTTGACAAGCTTTCTTCAACTTCTTTTATTTTAGACCCTGAATGATTAATAATGTTTACTACATTCCATACACTTGTAAGACTTTTCATATTTTTCTTTGATTCTCTTTTTTTTACCTGGCTTGCTACTATTGTTTATGTCTTTCGATAGAGAATGTAAAAGTGTTTTTGTTACCTTCAGTTTACGTTTTCGCTGTTTTGAAGTCAGAATGCCTTTTATCACATCCATCAAATGGTGATACCACCTCATTATTGATAGCCACACATTCATCTTTTCCAACATAATTTCAAAGGGCATTATCAGAATATTCATTGTCATGATCTTCATCATTGAATCTTCTAAGAGGTGCAAATGAATCTACATAGGTTCTTGAATAGTTTTTAATTGTTTCTTCCTGCTTCAGTTGTGAAAAAGTACATAAAGAAGCATGTGAACACAAATATTATATCTAAGAAAAAGTAAGAGAATAAACTCTTAACATAGATGAGGCTCCAAGTAGCCGTTGAAGATTTATTCCACCAAGGAAATTGATTATGATCAAAAGGTCAATCTCTTAAGCAACTAATCATACCCCTTAAGAGTTTTACTAATTCAAAGAGAAACAGGTTATCAAAAACCACCTAATCACATAGAACCAGTTAGCAAAGAGAAAAGAAAACTCCTTTGTATCCTTATATTCTATGTTAGCCTAACTTGAACACCGGTATCTATAAACTTAGCCAAACCCAAAATGATTCCCTCTCTTCCAACTGATAAAAAGAGAAATCCAAACACTACAACGATTATAGCTTGACTGATATTTAACTAAAGGTCGATACCAAGTATGAGCAGATTTTTTGACACAAACCCCCTTAAATTTAAAAAAGTTAATATTAATATCTGCAATAAAGCAGAACAATCATGCTTATACGCAACGAATAACCTTACCGAATGTATGAAAATCGATGCAGGTAATTACTTTAAACACCATTTTCTCAAGACATCCAATCAAAATTACGGGCTGAAATTTAAATTAGGTTTTAAAAAGTTACAAAAAATCAATAAGGACAATCAAATTAATAATCAGAAAGAAAAAGACTCACCAAGAAACCAAATTCTTATTCTACCAACAAAAGTTGTTTCATCACATGTCCACTTGAGCTTAAAGTCCGTAAGTGGCCAAGTTTTTCATTTGTGTCTTAACGTCGACGACGATGATCAACCAACCTAAGACGCATTTGAACCATAGACACCACACTTCTCTTCATGATGATTGATTCAGAAGCCTTGCTTGGTAAGAAGTCATCTTTTTCTTGCTACAACCATGCTTCTTCGTTTTATTCCTCTTGGGAGAAGGAGAAGTTGGAGGGGAGAAGTTGAAGAAGTAGATATTTTTTAGTTTTAGCATATGGAAAAGGAAGCGTTTGATCTTCTTAACAAAAGTCTAGTATCTTTTAAAACGTGGAGTTCTATAAAAAATTTTGACATTAACTTTTAATAGATCACAAACAGATTTTAGGTATTATGCTGATGTGGCACAAGGTGGAGAAGTTTTGAGAATGTGAGGTGGCACTATCTAGGAGCCTCAAATTGTTCCTTTTATATAATAGAATACGGTTCACTCGATTTTTCAGAATTTAATTTACTAAAATATTATTATATAAACTGGAACGCGAACGTGTTTCATGTGAATGCGACACATAAGTAAAATTATAATTCACAAAATCGTGACATGTATCATTATTATTTCAATCTGGTTTGTTCAATTTAATAATAGTGTTAATTAGTTTGGTAACCGTTTGTTATTGTATATCACAAATTTATATTATAATTTTAATATGGTTTGTTCAACTTTAAAATTTACATGTCTTAATTTTTAATATAATTTTTATTTATAAAAGAACTATTAAAAATATAACACAAACTCACTCTCATATATTTTTCAAAAGACTATTTTTTCATTTTTTACGTTCAATTTTAGGTGATTGTATATATATATATATATATATATAGGTTTTTCAAACCATAGAAGATTATTTCTCATAATTTTGATAACCTAACTTAATTACAGGTCTTCATCCTCCATCTCGATTGATAAGGTAAAATAAATACTTTTAAAAGTTAAAAGATAGTAAAAAACCGAATGAGATAACCGGGGCTTCTAGCTCTGGTGGTAAAGGGTTCACAGGTGTGAGTTCCGCCACCTGGGTTCGAATCCCGGCCACCGTCAATTAACATGGGGTGAATTTCGGCGGCCCTCCTGGATACTTTTGGCGACTGCGGACGCTTTGGGGCTAGTCGGAGTCTTTCGGGACTCCGGATACCAGGATCATCAAAAAAAAAAAAAACCGAATGAGGAGTTTGATTTGGTCGTAAACGGCGGCCATCATACACAAAATGAAGAGAGCGATAATTTAGATATTTCTTCACGCAATACCGAACCACCAGTTTCTTCATATGTGTATGAACACGTAGACTAAAAATATCTTGGATTCCCTACTGGTCGATGAGTTTTATAGCCACTCTCTTATCGTGTTCCGCACTCATGATTTCAAAGATTTTCTAGATCTATTTTAGAGAGAAATAGAGAGAGACTTACAGAATGAAGGATACAATTTAAAGAAAACACAACAGTAGTTAATATTTAGTTACTTATATATTTATTTCGTGAGCACCAACCTTGAAAAATGCAGCAATAGTGACTATTTGGTCAAAAACCGAATATGAAAATTGCAGAGATGACATTATTTGATAAGACAGTATATATGAATTTGAAAATGAAATAATGTTGCATATTTGTTTTCGGATGTTTTAGAGAAACTATAACTGCAAAAAGAATTTTGCAATGATAGAATTAATTCTACAATCGAAAAATAAGTATGCACTAGAAAATTAAATCTGCGACATTAAATCTGCAATAGAAGATAAAATCTGCAATAAAAAACTGAAATTGAAAGAATAAATCTGTGATAAGGTAAAAAAAACTCTTCAAGGTATCTTTAAGGAGTACGAAAAAGTCGAAGAACAACTACCAAATTTTTCACCTTCGAAGTCACCGCGAGACGAAGACGAAAGAACGACGAAGACGAACGAACGCCCAAGAAGAAAATGAAGCGAGACGAAGTAACGACATCGAAGAAGAACGACGGCGAGATGAAGCAACGACGAACAGGAAAAATCGGCGACAACGAATACGTTTCAACTAAATGTTCAGCATAGATCCAAGAATACGAACATGTACACAAAGAACCCAACAGTTAAAATAACCACCATTATCAAGCTCATATTTTGGACTAAAAGGTGGATAAATAAACACATGTCTGATTTTTAACTGTAGAACTTCGAAAGTGTATATGCCTGATTTTTCTAAGAACATCCATGTCCATGCATACTCAAGAGACATGTATCCTCTGTTCAAATCCCAAAAGGTTAGCTAAGTTAACATAATAGTGCTTTGAATTGAGTTCCTTGAAACATTTGGGCCAATCCAAAATCTTATATTTTTGGTCTAAGAGAATGTTGCTGAACGACAGATCTCTGTGTATAACCGTCATGCATGAGTCACGATGAAGATAGAGAAGCCCACACACAATACCTTGAATGATGTTTAACCTCTAAAGCCAATCAATCTGAAGCTTTAGCGTTGAATCTAGCCAAAAAATGAAACAGAGTAATGAACAAGAAACATAAGTTCTCAAATGATGAAAGGAAAAAAGAAAATGTGAAGGCAAATGCAGAAAAAGAAGTAGACCAAAGAGAAAAGTGTCAAGGCTTTTGTTCACCATAAACTCATAAATTAGTAACTTTTCTTCTCCATCAATGCAGTATCCTAAAAGTTGAACCAAGTTTCTGTGGTGTAGTTTTAAGATGATTTTTATTTCATTCATGAACTCTTTTGTATCCTGTCTAGAGCTAGTAGAGAGCAAAATATGACATAGACATGAGAAGATCAAAGAGAACAAGTCTCTCTTGCCTTATAAACTGGGCCAAATCCACCTCATTGAAGTTATTGGTATCAGCTCGAATACTATTCATCTCAAAGAATCAATGTTGAACCTGAGATTTCATGTGTATCAAAATCTCTTTTCCATGAATCTTGTGAATTGTTGAAGAACACCCGAGTTGGACCAAAAATTACAAATGTCTGTTAGTATATAATGTAAATATATATGTATTAATGTAAATTACTGTCCCTACCATAATATGGATATTGATTACAAAGAATACCATATTAATCTCCTCTTACGATTACTACCATATTTCACATCAAACCATATTACTTTCTTGTCTTTTTTATTAATTTAAGTGAAAAAAAATTTACAGAATTTGAAAGTATTCTCGTTATAAATTAATGAAAATAAACACTTTTCATTAAATTCTCTAAAAAGCGTAACCTCTATCTTTCTTTTTTGTTTCTCTTTCTTCTTCGTTGTTTTTTCCATCAACGATATATTGAACAAAGGGATCTCTTGAAGAAAAATCTTCCACCAACTTCCACCACAAATTTTCGGCTTAAATCCAGCACCAACGAATATAGCATGTCAGAAGAAGCACCAAAACGAACTTCACCACAGTTTACGAGTAAACAACCGATGAAACCGCCGCCGACACAACCGTTGCAAAAAAAATACCACAACTGAGTTTTGAACAGGCACATCGGCGAAATCCGGCACTTCAGATGCCAGCGAGTAGTACTCGTACTCGGGAAGTCACCGTCTCGGATGCTAAACATATCGTTATTGAGAATCAGCGTGAACTCAGAAACAAACTGTCGACTGTGACTGAAAAATCTAAACTCAAGCAAACCGCCGATAAGGAGTTGGAAGATTCCGGCGAATCTTCAAAGAAAAGATCTGGGAGTTCGGTGGACAAAACGAGAACCAAAATACAAAACCATGTCCATAAGAGTGTTACAGAAGGAACCACAGAGATATTGTAAACAAACGTCCCCCATGGACACGATCCTGTCTAAAACGAGAACCAAAATACAAAACCATGTCCATGAGAGTGTTACAGAAGGAACCACAGAGATAGTGTAAACAAACGTCCCCCATATACACGATCCTGTCTAAAACGAGAACCAAAATACAAAACCATGTCCATGTGAGTGTTACAGAAGGAACCACATAACCAAAAGGCCAACAGTTTAGTGTATGTATAATCAATATAAAAACGTAGTAGAAACCTGAGTGGACGAAACAGTCGACCACTCCCAATGGGTTTTTCTTATTTTTCCACCAGAAACATGATTGTCCCACATCAAGTGGACAAAATACTCGAAAACTCGTCATATATGTCCACCATCTCATAATAGACCAGTATACATATGTCCACCATCTCAGAATAGACCGGTATACATATATGTTTTCACAACCACAGACATGTTATCGACTTTCGAGTATACTAACTAGACTAACACCACATACGTTTGTATACAACGTAGAAACCTGAGTGGACGAAACGGTCGACCACTCCCTACGGGTAGTTCTTATTTTTCCACCAGTAACCTGATTGCGCCACATCAAGTAGACAAAATAGTCGGACACTTGTCATATGTGTAAACTTGTGGCAACAATAATGACATTGATAAACCTAATTATTCCAACTATGTCCACGACATGTACATATATGTCTTTGACAACTACATGCATGTTATCGACTATCGAGTAGACTAACTACACTAACACCACATACGTGTGTATAGTATAAGTGTGGACAACCATACGAAAACAATATGCTAGTATTTTCGGTATAGTGTCATGAATTTCTAAGTAAGGTAATGCTGATTAAACACAATCCGCGTTCAATTTTATACCAACATACAGATGTACAGTTATGTCCACGCATCCTGAATGGACCAGATGTTTAGAGTATGTATAATCACAATAAAATACGTAGAAGAAACATGAGTGGATGACACTGTGTTCCAAAATGGTGTCGTCTACTGAACATGGGTATCAGGAAACCATAACATTTCTTTCCATACATTCTATCCTTAACCACATAATCACAATAATACCAAAAACAAAAAAAGTTGTGGTTAGACATTTTAGAATATTGATATTTTCCCGTAAGAAGTTTATATAGGATTTTCGCAACTCACCCTGTTGTGTCCAGGCAAGTTGCATGAGGTACAGTTGCGTTTAGTCTTATTCCCCCCCCCCCTGTACAAAATAGAAAGACCATTAACATTGCATTCAGTGGACACGTTTATGTTAATGGTGTTGTTATAGTCCACGACACCTACCGAGTATTCTCCTTGAGATGGGATTCTCACTGTACGCGGTCGACCTGCACCTTGTCGGGTTTTAGGAGGTTGTAAGTCTTCGTCCACCAGGTTCTTAGGGACATCAACGCCTTGTTCTCGCGGAGGTGGTAGAATAAGTTTGGTCCACAGCTTTAGCCATTCGTCTACTGAGTAACACACACCAACCAAGGAATATATATGTCTATATTAGTCATCGAAACTGCTGCTAGGGCGTGGCAGCAAGGGATAAGAAATACATCGAACACTCTGCAAGTGCAAGTTTTCCTATGAAAATCGACGGTAAACACACAACCACCAGAATCATTAACTTGGAATATTGACTCACTTGCCCCAATCACAGCACACTCGGTTGTTTCCTTAAGATGCTCGACTAGCAACTTTTCGATTTCGGGTGTGCATCGCGTTTTTGTCATGGAATCTTTCTTCCTCCTTGCACAAAACCAACCCATAAACTTTGTCCTAATTGATTCAACCATCCTAGCTATAGGGAACCGCACGGCCGTTTGTAGCATTGCATTCAATGATTCAGAGATGTTGCTAGTCATCAAATTGTACCTCATCCCGGGAAAGTACACTAGTGCCCAATGCGACAATCCAATGTCTACCAAATATTTGGCACAACTTTCGCTCCTTTTTTCAACTTCCTCAAACCAGTAGTGGAAATCTCCAATCGTGTATGAACAAGCTGCATTGGAAACCATTTTTGCAAGCCCTTCGCATTTGAACTTATGTTTTACGTTCCGCTCCAAGTGGACAGCACATGTGCCATGGTGTGCTCGTGGGTAAACCTTTCGCAAACCTGTAAGTATTGATTCAATATAGTTAAATAAACCATGGACGTCTACAACACACTATACAGTTATTTAAACTGGACACAGCCGCGGTGTCATAACTTCTAATTAGTGGACATAATCAACCTGCTTCACACAACATGTGTTGTCCACCAAATATAGATGGACAATTTATATGCTATGTTAACCTAGTGCTACGTAAATATACCTCCACACAGTTAGTATTAGACGATACAAACCTGCATAAATGGATTGGTTTCTTTCTGATACGATGACAAGATCATCTTCGACTACTACAAAGGTCGATAGCTATTCGAAAATCCACATCCACCCAGCAGTCGTTTCCCTATCAATTATGCCAAACACTAATGGGAAAATCTGGTAATTACCGTCTTCTCCACTTGCAGCTACTAAACAACCTTTATATTTTCCTTTTGTTTGCGTTCCATCCACGCAAACAAATTTCCGTAAATGTTTGTAACCTGCAACTGAAGCGCCGAACGCAACAAACAAATACTCAAACAGGTCCAAACCCTCCGATGTCCTCAATGTCTTAACCTCTGTTATTGTCCCAAGGTTATTAGTGGACATAAGATGCAGATATGTTGTCATAAACTTATAATTGTCCTCCTCACTACCTCGTCCGATTCTAATCGATATCTCTTTAGCATACCATGCTTTCATGTATGAGATGGTTACATTAAATTCGGATAGGACTATGCCAGGTACTTCACACACACGTGGCCCTTGTTGTCCATGAGCATATCTTGACTTTAATAGCTCACCAAGGATCACTGATGTTGCTTTCTTACAGAAACGTGATCTTGAACTCACATCGCATGTATGTATTAGAGTCACCTTCTTGATTTTAACATTTGAGGAACTTGGATGTATTGTACCATACACTCTCCAATTGCATTTTCGATCAACGCACACTACTATAACCTTTTTTTTGTTTGATGCTTGCACCTTGAAATTAAAAAATCTTTTCATTGAATATACACATAATGCCTATGTAGCTCACTCTTGTTCTTGAAGATCATACCAATGTAAATTTTATCACCTCCTTTTCGCAAATTCATGTTCGCCTCATCAGCCTGAATGCTCCCTACATTATCCTTGTATAGGATGTCGTCTAGTGCCAAGGCAGTTTCATCATGTGCAACTACGCCATCCATATCCCAATTAGCACATTCGTGTACACCATTCACGTTAGGTCCACTATTATATACGGTTAGTTGTCAACCAGTCTGCATACAAGACTGCGCGATAGCGTTGTCCACTCCTTCCACAATAGACGACAAACCATTGTCCACCTCATTACCATCCCTATCCGGGTTGCTTGTTTCCCCTCCAGTTTGTCCACCATCAACTCCAGTAGCGTTTACATCAAATGCACTTGTTCTTACTGCTTCACCTGGTGTACCTCCATTACGGACGTCTGAATGAATTCCTTCGGTTTCGTTTACCATTTAATAAAGATCCCATTGGAGGGGGGGTAATCATCTTCTATCCGTTCCCGCATCGCATCAAAGTTGTAATCTTCGCTTTCATACCAATAATCTTCCCCGTTGTTGTCCACACCATACAAAGAAACATCGCCACTCTCACATAGGTGTTCTTTACCCTCTCGTTTTCATTTTTGTCCACAAACAGTTACTTCCTCTTCACAGTCGACCCCACCCGTTACACTAACCTCAGTATCACCGACTGCAGTTCTTTCTTCCCGGAGTCCATGTCTCTATTCTAGTCCAACATTGAGTTCGTTCTCCAATATATCATGTTCTCGTCCACTTCCCATAACAACATGAGTTGCCATATATTGGTCAATACCAAGATCAAATGCTGAGACACTCACTTCATGGGTAAGCGAAATAGAAGTTGGCCCACTGGTGTGCATGCGATTTCCACCCTCTTTTTCATCAAAAGTTGGTTCATCGGTGTTCATGCGATGTCCCCCCTCTTTGTTTACCACGGGTGTATAAGCGATGTCCGCAATCAATCCTCCAATTTTGTCTCCGCATTTACCTTTTTCCAATACCCCGGGTACTCGTCCACCGACACCATCATCGGCATTCGGAGTTGACATATATTTTTCAATATCGAGAATAAACGCTGAGACATTATCTTCATGGCAATTAGAGATGATGTTTCATCCACTGGTGTTTGTTAATTGTCCACCATCTACGTTGGCCATTGACCTACCACATAATTGTCCACTAATTTCTTTTTCTACACTTTCGTCTACTCTTTGTCCACTTAGAGGCCTCAGACCTTGTCCACTTATTTTTTCAAATGCTCAGGAGTTTTCAAATGTTGCAATAAATTTGGATATTTACATTAATATGAGAAAATTACCGTCACTACCATAATATTGATATTGATTACAAAGTATGCATATTGATCTCCTCTTACGATTACTACCATATTTCACATCAAACCATATTACTTTCTTCTCTTTTTATTAACTTACGCGATAAAAAAAATTCACAGAATTTGAAAGTATTCTCGTTATAAATTAATGAAAATAAACAACTTTCATTAAGTTCTCTAAAAAGCGTAACCTCTATCTTTCTTTTTCGTTTCTCTTTCTTCTTCGTTTCTTTTTCCATCAACGATATATTAAACAAAGGGATCCCTTGAAGAAAAATCCACCACCAACTTCCACCACAAATTTCCGGCTTAAATTCAGCACCAACGAATATAGCATGTTAGAAAAAGCACCAAAACGAACTAATGGGCCCAACCAAAAGAGGACAAATCCAGTGGGATAAACCAGAACCAAAAGGCCTACTAAAGCCCAGATGGAGCAAATCCAGGGACACACAAAGAAACTTTTGCAGAGAGATGTAGTCGCCGATCTTTGCTGCTTCAAACTCAACCATAATCACTGTCGTTGATGCATCCAAGAGAAAGCTTACACAGAAGAGAAAGAGCGTGACTAGAGACACAGACAGCCACCGCTTCTGCTGCACCTAAAAACCGCTCCCAACTGATAGTAGGATTTTTACGTGTCAATTCCTATTATACTATCATGTCGTTGTAGTAATAATAGGTGTCAATCCAAATGGGTGCATACATTAAGCACTCTAGATGCAAATGGATTCTACTAATTCAAGCCAAACAAGAAGAATGGGTTTTACTAACAATTCCTAAGGAAACAAACATGCATAAAATAAACAGGGCATGAAAGATGACATGCATAAAAGAAAACTAATAAAAACAGCAAGTTAAGTAAAAACAGGGAATAAAATGAGGGTAAAATGCAATCAAAGAGGGACAGTTCTTGAGGACAGATAATTATTGACTGGTGATCCTTCCTGATTCTCCTAAACGCCTAACATACCTCAATCAAT
>OVBE01008934.1:0-16596 GCA_900406425.1 Iberis pinnata | reverse complement strand
TCCTAAATCTACCCAACCATTCACTCAAGGGTCACTACTCACTAATCATAAGGTTAGACAAGATCTTATGAGAGATATGTGAATAAACAATTAAAAACAAGAAATCAAATTCAAATAAGAAGAGAATCCAAAATGATTACAAATGTTCTTAGGAATAATAAGCTTAAGCTCCCTAAAAATTTGGGTAAAAGCTTAAATAGTAATGCTAATATCCATTGGGTTAACCCTAAANTTTTGTTGACTTAGCCGGCCACATCGGTCTAGGCTGACCGATGTGGGTGACCGATATGGCCATATCGGTCAGCCCTTGACCGATGTGGTGACCGATATATGCTCCTGGAAATTCTTCAACTTCACATCGGTTAAGCTCCTATGTTTTGGCCAATGTGGTGACCGATGTTCCTGACCGATGTGTCCTGTTTTCAAGCTTTTCTTCACCTTTAAAACCTCTTTTTGATTCATAACTTGCTTATGTGGTCTCTATCACCTGAAATATGAAAATGGTATTGAAATGCAACCTATACATGCCTAAATGCTATTGAATCTATCTAAAATGCATTCAAAATGGAATGTAAAACACATAGAAATCATAAAATGCATCATAAAATGGTATTGAAATGCAACCTATACATGCCTAAATGCTATTGAATCTATCTAAAATGCATTCAAAATGGAATGTAAAACACATAGAAATCATAAAATGCATCATAAAATGGTATTGAAATGCAACCTATACATGCCTAAATGCTATTGAATCTATCTAAAATGCATTCAAAATGGAATGTAAAACACATAGAAATCATAAGATATCATTTTGTTGTGTTAATTTTTGGACCACAATGGACTAGTCCACGAACTTAAACTCCATAAATATGAAAAATGCACCGCAAAGTGAATGGTTAAATTCGATCACTGATCTAGTAACAAAAAAACATACGTGACACAACCACTATATCATTTGATCCTTGTTTAGATGTTACTGAAAAAGTTCGGTTCTTTATTAGCTTACGTTATCCTTGGAAAATATTGCTCTTCATTTTTCGGATTGTGTATAACTGTAATCCTTTATTTACTATTAGATTTTATACTAAATTTAATTTATTCTAGTGTTTATATATATGTCGAAGATATAAAACAGATTAAAAATTATTTAAAGCATAAATTTTGTTAAAAGCATTTGAAAAAAGCTCACGCATAATGTTAGTGCAAAATCTACTACCACAAAAGTTATCTTTTAAAAAAATTGTTTGCTATCAAATCTGACACTAATTAATGTATAATAATTATTTTTGGGTATAAAAATGCGTAAAGTGAACATATATCTCGCAGTTATTAATATTTTTTTGTCTACACGTTGAACTAATATCCAAATTAATTTAATATATATAATTAATATGGTGTAGTACTCCTATAAAGTTTATGAAACTGCACTTTTAACAAAAATTAAGAAATCATGCAAAGTCGAATGAAATCTAGATAATAAATGCATCCATTGGTTATAAAGGAAGAACGAAAAAGCTAATACTTTTGGATATATATATACATTATATCCTTCCATCATATATACAAGAAAAATCACATCTACAAAACAAAAAACATCAATCTTTAAAGGGAAAAATATTTCTAACAGAAATGGCAGGAAGAATGTGTATGATGATGATGATAATGGCAATGATCCTTATGGGTAATTGTCTAGAAGCATACAATGAAATGGATTCTAATGCAAACATGCTAAATAAAGAGTCAAGGTTTGGTCTATAAACTCTCACAAAGATGACACAGAGTGTTAAAAACATTGTTTATTTCTTCTTTAGTCAATTCATTACACTTTAGGGAGGAGAAAATAAACCAAAACAAAAAAATCGGATTGAACCGAACCAAAAATTAACCTAAAGCGAAACAAAATTATTTTAAGAATCATTATATTTGATTATTTAAAAAACCGAAATCGTTTTTGGTTAACCGAAGAAAACCTAAACCAAATCAATTAAAAATATAAAAGATTCTGTACTTTTATAATTATATGCATGTGCGAAAGGTATATATTTTGCGTATTAAACATCAACTAAATCACTGTGTGCATATATTCTAATGAATTTTAAAAGAAAATATTGATCAAAACCAAAATAGAAAACAAAACCAAACCAAACCATATTTAAATTAGGTTAAAAATATTTTAGTTTTTAGAACTGAAAATCGTACCGCAAGCATATCGTCAACTGAAACTCCGACCCCATATTATTAATGTTAACATATGTATTTGTATTTGGTCTTAATTTGTGGTGGCAACAGTGGGGACTAAACTCCAAACCGTCGAACATCATGCTTGACTTATTGCATAAGACATTGTAACTCGCACGACATACCTTGTAAAGACGCTTGTCACGTGCATTGCAAGGACCCTGTCTTTTAGTAATCTATTATCTATGTTATCTTCCTACTATAAGTGTATTTCAACTATTATCAATAAATAATAAAATAATTAAAAGAAACTATATTATTTATTTGAAGTGCATGTTTCATATAGGAAAAAGAAAGAAATATAATAGTGTTCACAAATGGTGTATTATGTGAGTGATTTAAACAAAAAAGAAAGAAATATACTAGTGCTCAAAAATAAATTTTGAAATGTTCTTCCACAGAGCTGGGAAAAACAACTCTTCTTCATATTGATCTCCGTACCACAATAGACCGACACAATAATTCATACTCTATAAATACGAGAAAATATATTCGTTATGCAAGTAAACAAATTCGAACCCTGGTCAAACTAGACAGCATAAACGGTACACCAATAACAGTACTACTTGAATCAATATGGGTTCAAGTAACACCCTCTCAATTTCAATTGTGAATTTGCTCTTATAGTTATTAAGTTTTGTAAATTTAACCAATTAATTTCTATGTTTCACAATACTATTTTATGGTTTGACGCTAGTAAAAAATAGTTTTTCGTCCGCCACTGCACACCACTATAATTTTCTCTTTATTTATTCTTTTAAGTATTAAGATTGTCATTGGTGTATAACAAAAAAAAGACTAATTTCATAAGTCTTACATATCCAAACACCAATAATTGTGTACAACAGTGTCATTGACTTTGACTTGCAAGTTTTTAGCCAATCACACTTGTAATAGAATTACTTAGAACAATTTTCTACTAGTGATCCATTGACTTTGAAATTGACATAATTTGTTCTCAATAGAAGACTTTGGTTTTAACTCAAGCCAAAGATTTTCGTATAAGACCCATATTGTTATGGATGCTAGTTATGATTCAATTTTTTCAGGTTTGGTATTAAACGAGAGGAATTGACCAAGAAGAAAGTGGTAATATTGCTAAAATGTGTGTTGACTATAACAATAATGTTATTGCTCTTATCTTCATCCCTAGAAAACTCGTTTGTGTCAGCTTTCACACTCGGTGAGTCAAGTTTTGTCGTTTTACTTTATTTTGTGTGTATAATTTTTAATTGGAACAAATCTTTTTGCGTAATATAATTTTATAGAAAAAAAAAAATCATTGGACATAGTATAATCTTTACATAACTAATATTATATAAGAAAAAATTCTTTAACCGTAGTACCATATTTTAAAATAACAAATGTTTTGCGTAGTATAATTTTCATATAAGTTATATGATAATTATACTACACTAAAAAGGGTGAAAATCATACTAAATTAAATTGTTATATAAGCGCAAATCCAATTTTAAAGGAAAAATTAAAAGGTTTTGATTGTATCCTTTTTCACTGGCTACAATTTGTAACTTTTTACTTTGCGTTAAATTAATATTATTCACAAAGAATCTTGAATAAAAAATAGTTTCGTCCTTTTTGATTTCTTTATGAAATAGCAAACAGATGAAGAAGTGGAAGGAAAATGTTATTTCTAACAAAGTATGCCTGCGCCGAAGCCGTTCGCGTCGTAGTGAAATTTTGTCGACCAATACATGAACTTCGGTTTACATCATTAAACGAACTACTTATGCTCACTGTTTTGTATCTTCTTTGTCTTACTAATCACATATTTAATAAAATGGCTATTTTTTCTCTTTTATACAATTAAACCATCATATCAATCTCAACAACTAAAAAAACCCATTATATATTGTAGCATAGTATGTTATTATGTTTTACTACAGATTATCCTAAACTAAGATAACCGAGTTAAACTAGTAAATGATCTCATTTGACATAATTCTTACATATTTTGACAATATATTTTCAACATGCTAAAATGTAGTAATATTTTTGCTCTTATCTTTAACCCTCTAGAACTCGTTTGTCTCATCTTTCCCACACGGTGAGTCAAGTTATGTCATTTTACTTTATGTTTGAACACAAATTTTTTTATGTTTGAACTAAGATATTATAATTTTTTATACTAAGATAGTATAATTTCTTATGTTTGAACACAAATTTTTTAGTGTCATATTATTTTATTTAGGAACAAATCTTTTAGCATAGTATAATTTTTTAATTAACTTATATATGATACAAGAATGCATCTTTTAGCATGTTACAATTTTTATATTAAGAAAAAATCGTTCAGTAGCATAATTTTTATTCAAGAACAAATCATTTTGATTTGTATAACTTCTGTGTAAAAAAATTTTGTTTTCAGCGTGGTACAATTTTTATATAACTCTTATATGATATAAGAAAAAATATATTCGCCTTTATAAAAAAAAAAGTTTCTTTATATATTCGCATAGTATATAATTTTTATATAAGAACAAATCTTGTATAATTTTTCAAATCCAACCTTAAAAGATCAGTTAAAGTTTTTTGATTGCATCCATTCTCAGTGTGTAACTTTTTTATTTGCGTTGAACCAATATAGCGATAAAGGAGCCGGCAAACACCAACTCGGTGGTGTGGTGTTGACGTAGGAAAATAACTTATTTTGATTTCGGGCTTTCCTTGCTAGATGGTCCGCCAGTGAATTCCAGCTTCTTTTCATGTGTATTAATTCGACCGGTGGGTAATGACTCCTTAGATGTTGAAGTTCGGCTAGTTCGGTCGCATAAGTCGGCCATTCGTCTGGCTGCTGCATCATATGTACTAATTCCATGGAATCAATAATGAATAATGTACAAGATCTACCCTGACACAAAAGGCTTCTCATTGCCCACACAAAAACGAGAAATTCAGTGTGTAAAGGTGACTTCCCACTCAAAATCCCTGCACAACCAAATAAATTTGTTGTGTTTTCGAATTGTGGTACATACCATCCTAAACCGCTTATTGTATTGCCACTCTTCCATGAGCCATCAAAAATACACCAATCCACCGAGCTTGGTATATTCTCGGTTAGAACCCTCCTCTTTAGATTTACGTCCAGTTGTAGTGAACCAACTCTTATATTAAAGGAGAACCATTGCTCCGCTTCCTTACTTGCTAAATCTATGGTATCCATTTAACTCCAATCAGAGTTGTTAAAACATTTCGTATTCCGCGCTTTCCAGATGTACCATATCAACCACATGAACATTTGGAAGGTCTTTTGAGAACTTAGGTTCTCAACTCCTGATATCAAATATTGCATGTTCTCAAACAACTTATCAGATGGAAAAATTCCCATCGGCGTAGGAATTTGCGATAGGGCCCAACATTGTAGCGCGGGGGGACAAATGAACAGGGCATGGTTTATGGACTCCTGATTCGCACCACATCGAGCATAGACAGTGTCTGTTCTTAGTTTCCGACGTATTATTTGTTCATTAACAGCAACTGCACTTGATAAATCTTGCCATAAGAAGTGTTTTAATTTTGACGAAGCTGAGAGCTTCCACGTTGCAGCACTCAAAGGAGCTAAAGAAGGCAAGGCCTGCCAATTATCATTACTGTTTCCCTGTAATGTGAGGGCTAATTAATAGCCATATATTACCGAATATTTTTTCCAGATTTGGAGTAGTGCCAACAAACTTTATCCTGAATCAAAGAGGATGGTCGAATTGCTAGATTTGCTGGAATATCCTCACTACTCAAAGAGGATGGTCGAATTGCCCGGATAAGTGGTACATTCCACTGAGATGTGGAAGGTAACAATAGATCGACTACCCGTAGGTCAAGGGGAGGTCCTGAGAGACAGCTCCGCGGTGGGCGCGGATTTGGCCCCACTAACCATGGATCCTGCCAAACTCGAGTTTGGCAACCTGAACCGATAATATTGCACAACCCTTTCAGGAGGAGGGACTTCGATTCCCAAATACTTTGACACCCATAGGATGGTCTGGTAGGTTTTGGAGCCTGATGGGCATAACAATTATGGTGATAACGACCTATAAATACCCTGGCAATTAACGAATTCGGCAGAACATTTAATCGCCATAACTGCTTTGCTAATAATGCTTTGTTAAACAAGTGTAAGGATTTAAACCCTAAACCTCCCCATTTCTTCGGTAAACATAATTTATGCCAAGCCACCCAGTGTATCCTACGCGAGGATCCGATATTACTCCACCAGTAGTTTGCAATGGTACTCGTCAATTTTGACAGCAATATCATGGGGAGTGAAAAACATGACATGACATATGTTGGCAAAGCCTGAGCCACTGATTTAATGAGAATCTCTTTTCCCCCTCTTGATAAAAAACGAGATGACCAGCCATTTATTCGGGCATCTAATCGGTCCCTGACGTATGCAAAAACCTGAGCTTTCGATCCTTGTAGTTGTTCAGGTATGCGTAGGTACTTGCCACTACCGCCTCCAGTATAAATACCTAACTGTGTTTTTAAAAGGCATCGATCCTGAGACGGGAAATATTTCCCAAATATAACTGTGGATTTCTCAAAATTAATGCACTGCCCTAAAGCTTTTCCGTATAAACCCAGAATAGACGATACTGCTTGAAATTGTGCTAAGGTAGCACGACAAAAGAATAAGCTATCATCAACAAATAACATATGGGACACAGGAGGGAAAGTCTTTACCATCCGTATACCGTCCAAGCTACCAGCTATTTCAGCTTGACGTAAATTCGCAATGAGAACCTCAGTGCATAAAATGAACAGGTAGGGGGAAAGGGGATCCCCTTGACGTAATCCTCGGGTAGGAATTATTTGGCCTTTTGGCGATCCGTTTAACAACACATTATATGATACCGTTGTAACACATGTCATTATCCATTGTATCCAAATTTTTGCAAAACCCATTTTGCCCAGTAGGAAACGGAGGAAACTCCACTCCACCCGGTCATAAGCTTTGCTCATATATGCTTTTATAGCCATGAATCCCTTACGGAAACTATACTGTGATCGTAGGACATGGAAAGCTTCTTGAGCTAGTAGATAATTATCGGTAATTGATCGTCCAGTAATGAAAGCTGATTGAGTCTCAGAAATGATACTAGGCAGTATCTTTTGCAACCGTTGACAAAGCACTTTGGAGAGAATCTTATAACTCACATTACATAAGCTTATTGGTCTATATTCCTTCATATATTGGGGGTGCTCCGTCTTTGGAATGAGAAAAATATTTGTTTCATTCAAGGAAGTCTCTTACATTCCTTCAGACATAAACATCTCAATCATTTGAGTTAGATCGGGTCTAACTATGTACCAATATCGTTGGTAAAAAAGAGCTGTCATGCCATCCGGACCTGGTGCCTTTTCCGGCCCCATAGAAAAAAGCCAATCGTACTTCTTCAGAATCTAATGGGCGTAAGAGATGAGCGTTCATCTCTGAGGTAACTTGCGCCTCAAGAGGATCCAGAGCAGTAATGACATTAGAAACTTGCGAAATTGTAAACAAGGTTTGATTTATCCATTGTCCCCTCTCATTACGGATTGCTTCACTTTGTATCGCCTCATCTTCATCTATCCATTGTCCCCTCTCATTACGGATTCCATAAATCTGATTCCTTGCCCTCCGCATCTTCGTTGATGCGTGAAGGAAACTTGTATTCTTATCCCCCTCTTCGAGCCATTGAATTCAGTTTTTCTGTTTCCAATACAATTTCTCTGCTGTTAAAACAATACGCAGCTCCTCCGCCAGCTTAGGTATCTCATATACAAATGTATCGTCTGCATGTGCTCTGTCAAGCCGCACTTTGAGATCTTTGATTAGTTCTCCTGAATTGATAACATCCTTATGGTGCCAACGAGAGATATAATCCCGGCAATTCTTGACTCTCATCGAGAGGCTCTCACCATGCCGAGAACTAATACCTGACCAACCAGATTTCACAATATCCTTAAATCCTGGTTTGGCTAACTACCTTTTGTCAAAGCATAACTGTTTTGAGCCGCTAAAATTTTTGGAATCAACTCGTAATAGGACAGGACGATGATTCGAGCCATAAAAACTGAGATATTCAATGAAGGAATGGGAGAAACATTCATACCAGTCCTCATCCCCCATACCCCTATCTAATCGACACCGGACAGTAGTCAAACCTCGTCGCCCAATCCAGGATAGACTATTTCCTTGAAAAGGAAAATCGACCATTCCACAACATTGTTTCATAAGTCGAAAATCTAGGAAGGAATTATCACATCGGCATCTACACCCTTGCTTTTCGTGATGATCTGTGATCTCATTAAAATCCCCAATTAGTGCTCAAAGAGAGAAACAGTTAGAAGAAATATGTTTTAAATATTCCCAAACGCGATCACGATGTGAGATAACATGTGTGCCATAAACAAAAGAGACAAAGACTTTATTACCCTCGATTGTAATCATAGTATCGATTACATTTTTATTGGAAGATAAAACAACAATTTGAAAAGAAGAAATAGCTAAAAGGGCTATGCCCCCATTACGACTAATAGGGTCAACAGTAAACAAAAAATTCATACCCAAATGTGCTTGAATATCCTGAAGAAACTCTCGCGTTTGTTTGGTCTCCATTAAAAATAAGACTCCCGGGAATAGCGTACGCCAAACCCTCCTAGTCTTCGAATAACAATTAAACGGAAGCCGAAAAGATATGAAGCAAAAATAAAAGTGGAAGGAGAATGTTGAAAAGATATGCACCACCTACACCACCTGCTTATTATGTAAACGGAACCCGTTCGGATCATGGTGGTGTTGGTTCGACCAAAATATGAACTTCCGGCTGCATCTTTTTACAAACTACTTATGCTCATTGTTTTGATTAATGTAGTGTCTTTTCCATCTGATCCCACCATCTTCGGATCATGGTGGTGTTGGTTCGACCAAAATATGAACTTCCGGCTGCATCTTTTTACAAACTACTTATGCTAATTGTTTTGATTAATTTAGTGTCTTTTCCATCTGATCCCACCATCTTTGTCTGAATGAAAATATGTAATTTAAACTTTTAATTTAAAAAACCTTAACAAAAAAGAACAAACGGTATATTGGATTAGTAGAAATAAATATTTTTTTTGATATGATTATTGATTGTATCAAATAAAATGGGCAATAAGTTAGTTATCCAAATTCCTCTCAACAGTAGATAAATATTTTGCGTTGAAATCATTTTTACAATCATCTCAACATTTGTTATGGCATGCTTAAAACTGCTTAACAACTTTTACAAAAAGATACAATCTGACTTTATCTCGTATTTGGTGGGATAAGGATCCAAAAATCGCAAAATATTTTGTGTGACTTTGAATAATCTCATCCTAGGAAAGGAGGACGACTAGGCTTTATTTTTTCCTTTTTTATCACATTAATTCATGTTGGCGTAAACTTTATGATAGCTTAGCACAGAAGTTATCATAATCCAGAATAAAATATTTAGGATTTATTGAAATATTAGATTTTTTTAGAATAAGATTAAGTTTAACATTATCAATATAAAGACATGTTGCACTAGAAGAAAACACAGACAAACCGACGGGCATATCTGTCGGTTTTCCGTCAATAAAAGGTTAAAACCGACGAATTATCGACCGATGTGGTCAGTCGGTTGTAAATGGTCGGTTTTGGAAAATTATCGATAATCTGTCGATATTTTCAACGGATTATCGATGGATTATAACCAATGGTTAACCAGCGGTTAAATGCGTCATATTTATTTACAGCCGTCAGTAATCCGTTGGTTATTATCCGTCTATAATCCGTAGGAAATATCAACAAATTATCGACGGATTCTTTAAAAAAAATATATAGACGGATTATGGACGGAAAACAAATTTTTTTTTTTAAAAGTTAAATTAAAATATTAATATAAATTAATAAAAAAACCAAAATTCAAACTATATATAAAATGAAAATAAAAATATTCATAAAAATTCTTAAAATCCTAAAATTTTAATTATACATAACGATAATATATTAATTTAGCCCTGGAAATTTCTCATAAACTCTTTCGTCCTACCTCGTGAAGCCCGCATCACGCTCCGCTTGCAAAGCGTTCATCTCCTCTATCTCCTTGGCTTGTGCATCCATTTCCTTCTTCATTTTATCCTTCTCCTCATTCTTCCTCCTCAAATCCTCATAAAGATCCGTTGCAGTTGGGAAGAAATCACTGGCCATGTTCCCTAACTCGAACGTCCAATCCTTGAACTTCTTCATAGTTTGAAAAAAAAACATTATTGTATTAGTATAAATAATATGCAATAGTATGTATTAAATTTAAATTTTATTTACCTGAGACACTACTTCATATATTGTCTCCATGTAGATGTCGTCGCTATCCAATTGAGATGCCTGAGTAGACCGGATCTCCTTGGTATGTTTTTAGACGTCTCGAGAACCTTCCGAGCCAGCGGGTCCTAAACTTCTCCAGTCGTCTTGTTCGTGTGGAGATCTTCTATAATGTCAAGGGGCGACGGCTCGTGGCCGCTCTTAAAGTTTCAAATCATACGAGATCAGACTGTCGGGTGAACGAACTCCTAGCACCAGCGTTGCTATTCGACATCTCCTACCGTTGCGGTCGCTACACCGGTTCTTCTCCTAATTATTTTTTGTCTAATCTTTTTCCCAATACGCTATGAATGGAGTACGGAGCTCTGCGGGCATGTTTGTGTTCTTCTTTCTTGTCTTGTACGAGGCATCCTTCCATGAATACATGTGGTTAGTGTAAGCCCTCACCACTTTAACCCTTAACTCTCTCCGCACTATAGGATTAATGTCTGGTCTCCAGTTGAATTGTTGCTATACGATTTAAAGATTTAATGTTAGTAATATTATATTTTAAAATTTTTCATATCGCGAAACAGTATAACCATACTTCCTTCTCCGCCGAAGGCATGTCTGTAAACTTCGGATATGCTACTTTAGGAATATTGTGCATCAGTGACTTGATGCACTTCGTGATCCCGTTATCTGAAGCCAGAAACCACATCGTCCCCTAGACGCCACTTGGATACAAAAATGGCAACCGTTCATGTCCCGATTAGACCAAAAGCTCCTCTAAAGTCAGCCTCTGTGGGAGTTGACGGTGTGGACGTGGCTGCTCGGCGGGTGCATGAGATGTTGGCACCTAGTGCAGAAAGGTGTTGAAGAAGACTCTGGTCTAGATAAAGACCCACCTACATCTATCGGTGTGTGAAACTTTTCCGATCCCATGATATATGAGAAATTAAAATTACCGTAAAAATTAATATTTACTATTAATCAAATTAATATAATATTAAATATAAAAATTATAATCTTTATATTATATAATTTATATCTTATATTTAAAATGTTTTATTTTAAATAAATAAATTTACAACTTTTATTTATAATGTTATTTTAAATAAATAAATTTTAAACTTAAATCCATTAAAACTAACAAAATATCTCATAAGCCCTTAACTTCCTAAACTTTCAAAGACCTTAACATTCCTAAATCCATCAAAACAAAAACCCGTAACTTCCAAAACTTTTTAAATCCTTAACATTCCTAAATTCATCAAATTTCCCAATCCACAATACAATTCTAATTTAACCAAACAATCAAAACTTTTTATATTAAATTTAAATCATTCTAGTGTTTATATATATATATATATATATCAAAGATATAAAAAGATTAAAAATTATTTAACGCATAAATTTTATTAAAAGCATTTAAAAAAGGTCACGCATAACGTTAGTGCAAAATATACTACCACAAAAGTTGTCACTTAAAACATTTCTTTGCTATCAAATCTGACACTAATTAATGTATAATACTTATTTTTGGGTAAAAAAATGCGGAAAGTGAACACGTATCTTGCAGTTATTAATATTTTTTTTTGTCTACACGTGAACTAATATCCAAATTAATTTAATATGTTCTTTAATACTATGTAGTACTCTTATAAAGTTTACGAAACTGCAGTTTTAACAAAAAAATAAGAAATCATGCAAAGTCGAATGAAATCTAGATAATAAATGCATTCATTGGTAATAAAGGAAGAATGAAAAAGCTAATACTTTTGGATAATATATATATACACACACATTATATCCTCCCATCATATATTGAAGAAAAATCACATCTACAAAACAAAAAAACTTCAATCTTTAAGGGGAGAAAAATTTCTAACAAAAATGGTAGGAAGAATGTGTATGATCATGATGATAATGGCAATGATTTTTATGGGTAATTGCCTAGAAGCATACAATGGAATGGATTCTAATGCAAACATGCTAAATGAAGAGTCAAGGTTTGGTCTATAAACTGTCACAAAGATGTCACAGAGTGTTAAAAACATCGTTTATTTCTTCTTTAGTCGATTCATTACACTTTAGGGAGGGAAAAATAAACCGAAACAAAAAAAATCGGATTGAACCGAACCAAAAAAGTTAACCTAAAGCGAACCAAAATTATTTTAAAAACAATTATATTTGATTATTTAAAAACTGAAATTATTTTTGGTTAACTGAAGAAAATATAAACGAAATACATTAAAAATATAAAATATTTTGTACTTTTATAATTATATGTATGTGTGAAACGTATATATTTTGTGCATTAAACATCAACTAAATCACTATGTGCATATATTCTAATGAATTTTAAACGAAAAGTTGATCAAAATCAAAATAGAAAACAAAACCAAACAAATCATATTTCAATTGGGTTAAAACTATTTTAGTTTTTAAAACTGAAAATTGTACTGCAAGCATATCGTAAATTGAAACCCGACCCCACATATATCAATGTTAACATATGTATTTTTATTTGGTCTTAATTTGTGGTGGCAACAGGGGGGACTCAACTCCAAACCGACGAACATCATGCTTGACTTATTGCATAAGACATTGTAACTCGCACGACAAACCTTGTAAAGATGCTTGTCACGTGCATTGCAAGCAGTCTGTCTTTTAGTAATCTATTGTCTACATTATCTTCCTACCATAAGTGTATCTCAACTATTATCAATAAATAATAAAATAATTAAAAGAAACAATATTATTTATTTGACGTGCATGATTCATATAGGAAAAACAAAAAAATATACTAGTGTTCAGAAATGGTGTATTAAGTGAGTGATTTAAACCAAAAAGAAAGAAATATACTAGTGCTCAAAAATAGATTTTGAAAATTTCTTACACTGGGAAAAACAATTCAGCCTCATATCTTGATTATATCACTTTTTTTTATGTTTCTCACTTAACCTTTTTGTCATATCTGTACCACAATGGACCGACACAATAACTCATATTCTATAAATACGAGAAAATATATACGTTATGCATGTAAACAGATTCGATCCCTGGTCTAACCAGATAGCATAAACGGTACACCAATAACAGTCCTACTTGAATCAATATGGGTTCAAGTAACACCTTATCAATTGTGAATTTGCTCTTATAGTTATTAAGTTTTGTAAATTTAACCAACTAATTTCTATGTTTCACAATACTATTTTATGGTTTGACTCTAGTAAAAAATAGTTTTCCGTCCGCCACTGCACACCACTATAATTTTCTCCTTATTTGTTCTTTTAAGTATTAAGATTGTCATTGGTGCATAACAAAAAAATGACTAATTTCATAAGTCTTACATATCCAAACACCAATAATTGTGTACAACAGTGTCATTGACTTTGACTTGCCATTTTTTATCCAATGACACTTGTAATAGAATTACTTAGAACAATTTTCTTCTAGTGATCCATTGACATTGAAATTGACATAATTTTTTCTCAAGAAGACTTTGGTTTTAACTCAAGCCAATGATTTTCGTATAAGACCCATATTGTTATGGATGCTAGTTATGATTCAATTTTTTCAGGTTTGGTATAAAACGAGAGAAATTGAAGAAGAAGATAACAAGTTCTAGTTATAGTGATTGAAGATAGAAGAGAAAGTGGTAATATTGCTAAAATGTGTGTTGACTATAACAATAATGTTCTTGATCTTATCTTCATCCTTAGAGAACTCGCAGTCTTTAAAACAATTCGATCATGCATTATAACTCGGTTTCAATTGTTCATAAACATTAAAACAATACTCTCGCATGCAAAAACACTTATTCATCTAAATTAGGTCAGACTTCTGAATCAAATCTCTTTGTATTTATCAACCTATACTCATGAGAACAAATTTAGACTAAGAACCTAACAAATTCAATCCTACAAAGTTAAACCTAACATTCAAACCTGGTTTCCCTAGGAAACCCTAAAACCTAACTAGTGAACTACTCAGACATTGCAAAGCATAAACAATACAAAATCAGAGAAGAACACATAATTAAAATAGATATAAATATAAATTAGGGTTCAGAAATCTTCTCCACAAAGGTTCATGATTCTTCTCCCAATAATTCTCTCAGAAATAAAAATAAAGCTTAGGTTTAAAGGTCTAAAACACATTGTATTTATAGGCTAAAAAATTAAAATATCAAATAAGGAAAACTTGGATAAGCTTGAGGATTCTTTTGTAAAATATGGAAATCTTCTTAAATTCTCGCAGGTACATTGGACCGATCGGTCAAGGTTTAGACCGATCGGTCCGTCTTCTCCGGTCTTCTGTGGACTGATCGGTCCAGCTATAGACCGGTCGGTCCAAAATGNTCGGATATTCAGACCGATCGGTCCAAGGGTGGACCGATCGATCTGAAGTCTTTATGACTTCAATTCTTCAGATTCGCCAATCTGAGACCAGATTGGTTCTTCAATTCTTCACTTAGTCAGATTCCATCCAATTAAACAGCAATTCAGCACATTTAATCTAAATCGACCCGAACACCTGGAAGTCTTTAGAAAGTTCCAATTTACAATAAAAGAGCTCAGATAATGCAAGTCTAGCAGGCGTAAATGCCCACTAAAGTGCATTAAATATGAGTACTATCAACTCCCCCAGACTTAGATCTTTGCTTGTCCTCAAGTAAAGCAAGATTTAATCCGGAGAAGAGTTTTGAAAAGGACCACACAGAAACTCACAAAACCTCAAAAACCATAAGTACAGTTTCAAATCCAAAAGACACCAATCTCAAACAATTACTTTGATTTAATTGTTTACCACCACTACAATAACAACCTGTTTCTTACTCTATATCCCAAATCAATCAAGTATCAAATCATATCAACAGCTCTTTAAATTCAATTAAGTTCATATTCATGCATTCTCACCTATGGGTATATCAATCAATTTACTTAAGTACCTCTTCTATCATTTCATCAATAACTCAAAAGACCAGAACTTTCAGAAACAAATCAATCAGTAATGGGGCTCCAATTCTAATCTCAGCAAATCATCTAAGTCAGTAATCTAGAGAAAGTGAAAACCATACCCACACTTGGCTATTATTATCATCGATTTTGATCATGGTTCCTTCGACTCGATAGACTCATCTAGATTTAAAAAATTTTTTTTTTGAAAAATTTCACCAAAAAGACAAAAAATCAAAACGTAGTTAGTATCATTACAACCTCCCCCAGATTTACTTCACACCGTCCCAGTGTGAAAATAGATAATACTATATATGAGTTAAAAGGAAAAAGGTTTACTAACGGTGAAGTGCTCGAAAATCTGTTCTGAACTCCTATGCCTCATTCTCCATGCCTGCAAAAAGAACAAGCACTCAAGAAAAGTGTAAGTAATGGTTGACAGCGATTTGAGCAATAATAGTTTGTAAAAACTAACAAGAATCAGTTGTAAGAGAAACCATTAAGGCACTATGATCGAGCAATACTAATCAAAAATCAGCAAGAATCATATAATAGAAGCATCATTCAGAACATTTAACAGCAATCAATCCAGTACCACAATCTAAAATCAACCCAAGTCAAGAACAAGAATGATGGTGAATGGTGAGCAGTGATCTAAGCAATACTAATAAGAATTAGCAAGAATCAATAGAGAAACCATTCTAAACAACCAACAATTCAAGTGAAAGAGATGAGTAATNGAAACTTTCACCAGTAATAACCTGAAACACTTTAAACTCAAAACTAAACATAAGTAAGTTAAGACTGGCTCAAATTAGAAAAACAAATAAATTCACTCTAGATATAGTGAGTTGCCTCCCACTCAGCGCTTTGTTTAACGTCACTTAGCTTGACGGTACTTACCTCTAAGTAGGAATGGAATCAACATCCAGCGATGTTCCATAACAAGCTCCAAATCCAGACATCTTCAGCTTCAGAACCTTTCCAATTATAGCTTTTNAATTATAGCTTTTGTAGCATCAATCCCTCTCTCTTTGAACTCTGGGGTGAGTAAAACTCTAAACTTCGAGAAGGGCTTTGAGAACC
>OVBE01008933.1:0-16599 GCA_900406425.1 Iberis pinnata | reverse complement strand
AACAGAGAGCACTTCAGCTCTCTGATCATCACTTCAGAGAATGCTTCAACTCTCTGAAGATCATAATCACTTCAGAGAAAGCTTCAGCTATCCAGTCGCCGTCGCCGGAGAATGCTTCAGCTCTCTGAAGATCATAACAGAGAGCACTTCAGCTCTCTGATCATCACTTCAGAGAAGGCTTCAGCTCTCCCGTCGCCGTCGCCGAAGAATGCTTCAGCTCTCTGAAGATCATAACAGAGAGCACTTCAGCTCTCTGATTCTCTGTTAATGGGCTCTCAGCCCGTCAGCTCGGAATGTGCTTCAACACTCTTTGGCGATTGTGCTTCTCAAGCCCATTTAAAAGACCGCGGCCCGTTTAGCGAACTGAGGAGTTTGACCAAGCCCCCGACGGAGTCAACGCCAACGATTGCGCCCAAGTAATTGCAAGATTGACTGTTACAAGGAGAATTCAAAGGGAGAATCCGCGCATTAAATGCAATAAATGCTGGCTCATTAAGAGGGCTGAAGGTAGTATAAAAGCGAGGTGAAGGCTTTGAAGAAGGGGTTCCACAATTTTTCTATCTAACATTTCTAGAGAGAAAACACTTGTAATCTTGAGAAGAATTGTACACAAAGCTTGATCAATAAACACATTTTTTACTATTTTCTTGATATTTTTCGATTAAATTTGGTGTGAGGGTTTCTGCTCTCACAAATATGAATATGAATATAAATCCTAAAAATTGATATCAAAAGTGTATTTTTCAGGTTTGAAACTTCCATATTGTAATAAATTTTTTTATTACATTATAAGTCTACACAAAGTCTCCGTAGGACAATTGAGCAAGCCTAACTCATCTCCACACCAGATAAATGGATCAACTTGTCTTTAGTAATCATGATTTCTTCAATGAGCTTGTAGTGCCAAAGCTTTACAGACTATAACAAAACAAAGACGCTTTTTCTCCTCAAAGTCAACATGCTCAATAGCAAGTACACCAGCATCTGCAAAGAGTTCCTCAGAGACAATGTACATTAACTGCCTGTTAACAAAGCAATTGATCTCATGGCCTATGATCTTCTTCACCTTGTCTTTCATCTTTTCCTCCTCAGCCCCTTCAATCTCAACAACCTTGGTTCATGGATTCCACACAGAAAAGTACAATGTATCTGCTACCAAAATCTTTGCATTCTTGATGCGCTTTGGCTTCCCATTTCCTATCTTCTTATATCAAAAATAAACCTAAGGGCAGAGAAAAAGTTCATATATCATGAGACAAAAGTACTGGAGGCATCAAAATTTCAAAGTAAAACTAATTATAAGTTTAAGATCTTCAAGCTAGAAGAACATGACAAAATGACCAAAAATAATTGAAAACTGATGACAAATCAATAGCTCACAGAATGACAGAAACAGATCTTAAACAATCCCCAAAACACACAAGTATTGTCTATATGTCTTACCCTACATTGAAGAAGGTATTCCACGAAGACCCACCAGGATTTTTAAAGATCTGAATAGTTTTCAAGTTTGGGTTTCGCTGTTTCAAAGACGATGACAAAGTGTTAAAGAAATTTTAAATAACACTTCAAAGCGAGGACATGCATAGAAATGACACCAGCCCATTTTCAAAACACAAAGGAACACATTGCTAATTGAGGTTCTAAAAGAGGCTGAGGTGGGACCTATAGACTAAAAACTCCATCGACGACCATTTAGGCAAAATGTTCCTTGTATGTGAGATAATTTTTGAACATAATGTAGTCAATGAAATTTTCATAAAGTATGATCTAAACTTCTTTGCATTGTAAACCTAACACCAGAAATAAAAGTATGGTTTTCTAAGTTAATTGTAAGGAAAAGCACGGCTGAAACCCAACTTCAAAAAGATCAAAGAAAAAGATGCGCAATACATTTATATATCTGCATAAGAAGGTTCAACAATCTCTATTACAATTACCTGAATCCTCCTTATGAATTAATCTTCTCAGTAAAGCATCGATAGCACATTTTGCAGACCTAAGAAACTAGGAAAAAAAAAAGAAGATATCAAATTATCAATCTCGCAATGGAAGAAGTTGATACAACATTGTCATTTTTACACTTATAGCGCTTTACAATCTAACCAGCGATTATCATCATCGGGTGAATCTTTGAAGCTACAAGCTTTTATATTTCCCTAAGGAGCTCTCTTGCCAAAACAACAACAGATGTAGTATCATCACCAATTACAGAAACATAAAATCTACTCCATATTTCTAGGCCAATGCCCACGCGTATGCGCGGGTTTTATTTTTTGCTCTTTTATACTATACGAAACATTACTTATCAATCAAATTCTAGAAACTTATCAATAAAAAAATAGAAAAGATAATACAAAATCTTATCTTCTAATTCACTAAAAGAAGAGAAGGTATTGAGTCATAAATCACATAATACTAGTTACAGCTGCTTGTTTCATATCATCATCATCATCATCTATGTTATCAATCAAATAGGATATAAAATTTATACTCAAGTCTAAATACTATCTTCTAATCTTCACCGAAAGAAGATTTTGAGGCATAAATCACATGAAGTAAAATAATACTACTTATAGTTGCTTGTTTCTTATCGTCATTGTCTATGTATGTCCTCATAAAAGCTAATGCAGTACGGTCAAGATATTGTGAAAATACAATATAGATGTGATTGAATGTCAAAACTAAACAATCAAATCCTCTAAAATTCACCTCCCTATTAATCTACTTTCTTAGATAGTCTTCATGTGTACCATTACATAGGACTCATAAACACTAATCACTACAAAGACATTAGCTATTGAACAGTTTCAACAACAAGTCTAATGTAATAATCACTATAATCCATAGATATGATTATAAACAAACATGCTTAGCTCATGTTCTAGCTTCCTTAATAATCATTTATAGTCTCCTTTTTGTAGAATTTAGAACACAAAACAACAATACTCCACCAGGTAGCGCGTATTGGCGGATAAGGTCGGAGGAACAAGTGGCTCAACAATATCCTACAATTCATTCCCAATTAAGCCATTCTTCCTGAATATGGTGAGTCAAAGAAGAAGGAAAAACTCTTTACTAAAGACACTTTCATTTACAGGAAAATCACAAGTGAAGTTACTTCACTCATAATTTTTTGGGATTTAGATACCCACTGACTAAATCGTCCGTGCACAACATCCGTAGGAGAAGAAAACCAAAAAAAAAAGTAAAATCCTAACAGCTTTTTCAGAGCTTTGTTCAGAGATTCATACGTAAACCATTAAAAAAAAAACTCCAAGACTAAGAAGGATCTTACTTGGATTCGATTTCCATTTATGGACCACAATCTGGAGTTTTTGCTTACGAAAGGAAGAAGATATGAATTGAATCTTCTGTAAAATGAAAGCAACAGTAAGTGTTAGAGAACCGATTAAGAGGAGAAGAAAGGAACATCTATTGCTCAAGATAAAAAATCTTTATTCTCTTAATAGCTCATGCTGCATCACAAACTCTGCGACATATATTAGATCACCTAAGTAACTATTCATTTGCAAGCATTTAGTTTTTGTTTTGGTTAAGCTGTGACATACCTTTCCAGGAACAGTTGCATGCATCTCAAAATAAAACTTTTTTTTTAAGCAGAGAAAATGATTCACATGTTACTGCAAACTGTGATGGATAGTAGCCATCTTGTTACTGGTTTAATTCTCTTAATAGCTCATGCTGCATGACAAACTCTGCCACAGATATTAGATCACTTAAGTGAATATTCATTTACAAGCATTTGGTTTTTGTTTTGGTTAAGTTGTGACATACCTTTGCAGTAACAGTCTCAGGCATCTCATTATAATACATCTAATAACAGGCTTTGAAATCAGGATCACACCAACAATAGTTAAACCAATGGATGCATACTTGAACCTCCTGCATCGCCTCGTAAGGAGCAACACCATAATCAATGGTCTCATGCCTCAAAACCTTCCATGGTAGAGAAAACGAAGCTCAAATAGATTGATGACAAAACAATTAATAAAAAATATTCAGCCTAGTGCTACATGTATCAGCTCATGTGCAATTGAAGGTGAAATGTCTACAACCTTTTGATAGCACTATAGGTAGCCGAGGAATTCCCATTTACTTCATGCTCCAATGCACATGCATGATTCTCCTTTGGGACATGACCTTGAAAGTTATAGAAAAGAAAGAGTTCTTGGTGTGAAACTTATAAGATGATAATCATTAAAAGAACATAGGCTTGCATATTGTGCTTCAGTTACAAGTTAGCTAATGTTTGCATACCTAGCACGCCTATTCTCTTGTTCTAGTTCCATCAGTAGAGGACCTCTATCAAAGACGAGAATAGGTTTCACTTCATGATGTCGAAGTAAATTCACTATATGCATACAATACTGAATATGCCTGAAAGAGCAAACCCCAATAAACCCATTATCTTCTGCAAAAATCCAGAGAACCAGTACAGTAACAAGACAACACATCTTAAAGATTACTACTGTCAATTGTTGTTCCTTTAGATTAACTAATGTTTCAATGGCATTTTCTTTTGATTCTAATAAAATGCTTCCTAGTCTATCCGGCGTCAGAACGAGATGCATTAAATTCAACAAGAATCACCATTATTAAAGTAAAATCCTTTCGGGTCTAAAAGAGAATTCACTGTTTTAATCACAAATAAACCTTGTAAATCTTGTGGTGAAATTTTCTGAACATCGAATTTATTCCGAGTTAAGTTTATTTGACGTTCTCTAGAGACAAAAACCAGAGAGCCCAGTGAATCGTTAATCGTAGCGAGAAAAAAACATGAATTTTCAATGCGTGTTAAAAAAAAAACTCAATTTGTCAATTTGGGGAATCGAAAAAAACTCGATTTACATATGGATTCATCAGGCAGATTGAGAAAGGGACAGATAGAAACCTCTGGTGGGTAACTTTTTACAGAGCTCTCGGCTACAAGATGGAACTCCTTTATGTACCATAGCAATGACCGAAAAGATGCCATAAAACCTCGGGCTACAAGACGACGACAAAAATTATAGCATCGTTTCCAATTGCAGGTTCGCATCAGGAAGATAAAAGAAATTGACATACACCCCAAACTTTATACACCAAATTATTTCACCTTCAATTTTTTTTTTGTTCATGGTTTTAATACCTAAACTATTTGTTTTTATCCAATCCCCTGAACTTTTTGAAAAACTTAAAACATTACCTATGCAATTAATCTAATTAAATAGCGATTAAAATTTTTAAATCGCGTTTTAAAATCGCGTTTTCTTGGTTAAATAAACCGAAATTGATTTTAAACATAACCCAATCTCGAAATTAAAATCACCATAACCCGAATTTAATTTAAAAATGAACCAATTTCGATCTGAAAAAAAAATCCAATTAAACCTAACTTTAAAAAACTCAACGCCTCTTCTCTTTTACAGAGAAAATCAAAAATCGATTTGGGATTTTCTTAAGGTTTGTTCTTCATTGGATTTGAGAGTTATTTGAAGATGAGTGGAAGCAATTTCGGATTAGTTTTTTAACAAGAAATTGGTTTGTTTTTTAACAAAGATTTCACAATAAAACACTCAAAACACAATCCCACAATTTCAATTGAGCAACGATCAAATCCATAGCCAAGATTCTGTACTAACGTAGCCCTAAATCTATTAATCAAGCAGAAATTATTCTACAAACAGATATGATCTTGATTTTGATGCAGAGATTTCACAATAGTACATTCAAAACACAATCCCACAATTGCAACGATCAAATCCATAGACAAGATTCTATACTAAATTAGCCCAAAATCTATTAACCAAGCAAAATTGATTCTACAAAAAGATATGATCTTAAATTTGATACAGTGATTTCACAATAATCAAAACACAATCCCACAATTGCAAATAAGCAATGATCAAATCCATAGCCAAGATTCTGTACTAACCCAGCCCTACTTTTATTAATCAAGCAGAATTAATTCTACATACAAATTTAAATCAAAAGATTATCCAGATAAAAACAAAGAAGACTAAGAAAGGGGAAAACATAAAATCTGACCTCGATGAAGCAATCATGAAAGAGGAGACGGATTAGAGACGGAGCTATGTTAGGTTTCGAATTGTAAAAATCTCTGATACTTTTAGCGATGATTGATTCGGCGGAAGGGCAAGAATCTCGGTAGAAATCATATTGAAGCGAGTAAGATCGATCGAGATCTTTTGAAATAGACATGTGAAATGGAACTATATCGTAGTCGATGATTGTGAGATTTTCCGGTGAATCTTTCCGGAAACGGAGACTACAAACAATGCTGCTGCCAAATTTGAGACGGTAAAGAGCAATGTAGATACTAAGAGCAACAACGAAGCAGGTAAGAAGAAGATTCTTGTAATCTCTGAGAAACTTCATCATCTTCTTTGTTTTGATTCTCATCGTCTGCGAAATTTGAACTCTGGAAAATGGAGATTAGTGAGATGAAATTAATTTCGGGTTAGGTACACTTAACCAAGAAAACGTGATTTTAAAATTTTAATCGCTATTTAATTAGATTTTAAATAAAGAATAGATTTACTTACCTCACTTTCTTTGCTCATATGCACTTGTAATTCATGTACTTCAGATGGTGAAAGAGGTGCAATAGTGTACTTACGGTCTTTGTGCATAAATGTGTGTTGANTTACCTCACTTTCTTTGCTCATATGCACTTGTAATTCATGTACTTCAGATGGTGAAAGAGGTGCAATAGTGTACTTACGGTCTTTCTGCATAAATGTGTGTTGATTGGTGCGTCCATCATGATTAGTACCTCGATCAAATTGCCATGGTCTACCAAGTAAAAGATGTCCAGCTTGCATAGGAACCACGTCACAAACAATTTGATCTTGATATTTTCTAACACTAAATGGAACAGCAACTTGTTCGGTGATTTTCAGCTAGGTTTGATCATTAAGCCATCTCAACTTATATGGCTTAGGATGCTTAGTCTTCTCAAGTCCTAATCTGTCCACCATATACTTGCTAGCCACATTAGTAAAAGAACCACCATATATGATCATATTACATACCTTGCTTTTAATGGTGCATCTAGTGTGGAAGATGTTCTCTCTCTGCATTTTATCTTCAGGTTGCACAAGAACACTTAATGTTCTTCTGGTCACAAGTAATTCACCAATATCGAGGTATTCAACTTCATTCTCTTGATCATTAGCATCATCATCTCGTTCATCTTGTGACACATAATCTTCATTGTTGGTCAGAATCATCACCCTTTGATTTGGGCATTCCCTAGAGATGTGTTCTCTTCCTTGACACTTAAAACATGTTATATCACGAGTTCTTTGCGTATCATTAGAACTCTTACCTTGTTCTGATCGGTTGAACTTAGGAGCCTCTGCATTCTTTCCTTTGAAGTGAGAATTTATCTTAATCTATTTCCCTTTGTCAAGAGGTTTAGAATTACTTGATGCCCACATTTGTGATGTTTTACCACGGTTTGACAAGGCTGATTTTCTTGTAATTTGCTGCTCAACTTGGACAACAAGGTGCAGCAACTCATGTAATCTATTGTATTGAGCTCTTTACACCTTTCTAGCAATGCGCTCTTGTAATCCATCAACAAATTGAGCCATTAATGCTTCCTCTGATTCTTCTAACTCCAGCGAGTTGATAAGCTTTTCAAACTCCTCAAAATACTCATCTACATTTATGGTTACCTGTGATAATTTACAAAAACGTTTTTGTAAGTCTCTATGATAATGTTCAGGGACATACCTAAGTCTTAGAAGGTATTTCATGTCAGTCCATGTTGCTACAGGTGCAAAACGTTGCCTCCTTCTCTCAACTACATTTCTGTCCCACCATGCAAATGCATTATCTGTGAGTTATGCTGTAGCAATAGAAAATTTCTTGCGTTCATTATACCCATAACATTCAAAGATATGCTCAATTCTCATCGCCCAATCCATATAAACTTCTCAATTTGATTTATCCTGCAAAAGTAGGAGGGGTTAGCTTAATATTATAATTCTGTCCACGTGCTTTTCCTTCTCGGAATGGGTTTCTTCTTAGAGGATCTTGTTTCCTATGTGGGTGATACTGAAAAGGATCAGGTGGATCGTCCTCTAGTTCAGGCATATCATCTTCATCTTCATCCTCATCTTGGTTATTTTGGTTGATTGGAGTGTTAGAATAGAGAGAATTGAAGCATTTTGTGTGTAGAAGATGAAGAACAAGAGAGAAGAATAAGTCTCTCTTAGTTAATTCAATATGTGAACATACAAACTAATATAAGACTACGAGGTGAGACTATTCTACACAAGATAAAAGAGTGTACTAGATCACAAGGTAAACTGTTGGATAAAAGAGTGAAGTAGACAAAATCTGTACTTGTGCCAGATTTGTAATTAATGCTTGAATCATCACTTTTCTTCTTCCTTTGATGTTCCAACGCCCATATTGCTTCTAGAACACTTCTTGAAGTTTATCTTATGCCTTGACTCCTAATTATTGTTCACAATACAAGATGTGCCAAGTGGTCCGACTATTTCTTCTTAAGTAATCTGTCACCAAGTGGTCTGACTACTTCTTCTTAGGTAATCTGGTCTTTATGTAGTATGACTACTCTAGCGTTTTGTTCATTATTCTCAATACTCCCCCTCAATCTTAACCATGATGAATGATTAAGCTTGGAACAATGAGAACCTACCTCATTAAAAACCTCAATATGGAAAACCACTTGGGAAAAACCATATTGAGGGAAAAAGAGTATAAGACTCAAAGTTAAGGGTGATTAAGCTTGAGCTAGATTTGTGAGTCCAAGTTTTCCATGGATGAACTCACAAACTTTCAAGCTTGCTGCCTTGGTGAATATATATGCCAAATGATCTGAAATTCTTGTGTAACATGGCAAGATTACTCCTTGTTCCACCATTTGCCTAACCTTGTGACAATCCACTTCAATGTGCTTTGTCCTTTCATTAAACACATTGTTTGAAGCTATATGAATTGCTGCTTGATTATCACAATGCATTGTGATATGAGTCTGAACTCTAATGCCCAAATCCTACAAGAGGCCTTTTAGCCAAACCAACTCATTTGTAAGTTTTCTCATTGCTCTATACTCAGCTTCTGCACTTGAAAATGATACAACCTTCTGTTTCTTGCTTCTCCAAGTTACTAGATTTCCTCCAGTGAATGTGCAATAACCGGTTGTAGATTTTCTATCCCTTCTATCTCCTGCCCAATCAGCATCACAATACCTGATGTGATCGTGACAAGTCCTAAGGAAGCAGACTCGGAAGTTGAGCTTGAACCGGAGTCAGAGTTTGAGCCAGAAGGAAGAATCACTCGGTCTAGAGCTAAGGAGCTAGCCCAGAAGATTCATATGATGCTCCACGCGGATTTAGAACCTCCTACATATGTGTTCAACGTCAACATTTTCAGCCTGATCAACGAACCAGGTAGCTATGAATGAGTAGCTAAGTGATGTGATTTGTACTCTTTTCCTCAAAGGTTTTAGCCGAGGTTTTTAACAAGGCAATCACATCACTACATCAAAGCTATTCAGGAATAGTTACTTGGCCGAGTGTCTTAGACACTAATGCAAAAATAAACATTGTGTTGTTTTTGCTTGTAACTTTAGACTTCCTGTTGTTTTTCTTAGAACTACCTGTTGTTTTTGGGTATTTGCAAAAACCTTAGGGCTCTTTGCCTTTGTCTCTTATTTATATTGAAACTATTGTCTCTTTTCAATTTATTGAATGAATTTTAGAGAAAAATCTTTTGTGCAATCTGTTTATTTACATATAGATTTGAGATATCTGAGTTTTCTTCCAAGAATCTTCTTAACTAAACTCTACGGTCGATTTGGCCCTAGAAATCCTTTCTAGGCCGTGAGACTCATCCCTGGAGTAATCCATTGAGCTGTCATCGTTCTTCGTCCTTTGGTTATTATCTGTCATTCTTCGTTCCTCGATCATCTTCATCGTTTTGTATCCACAGAACTATATCCACATAACTGTGTCCACTGAGCTATATCAACAGAACTGTATCTACTAATCCGTATCCACCAGTTTGTATCCACCAATCCGTATCCACCAGTTTGTATCCACCAGTCTGTATCCACCNTTTGGTTATTATCTGTCATTCTTCGTTCCTCGATCATCTTCATCGTTTTGTATCCACATAACTATATCCACATAACTGTGTCCACTGAGCTATAGCAACAGAACTGTATCTACTAATCCGTATCCACCAGTTTGTATCCACCAATCCGTATCCACCAGTTTGTATCCACCAGTCTGTATCCACCAGTCTGTATCCACCGATCTCCATCCATCGAACTTCATTCACCGTTTTTCATCCATTGTGCATCATCCATCGCTGAACCATCCATTGTTTCGAGCCTTTCTCAGAGTTAGCGATCCAGGATCCTATCATGTGGTATTAGAGCCAACTCTGAACCAAAGGCTGAGAAATCCCTAACCTTAATCTCTTTTTCTGATTTTTTAAAAAAAATTTTCGTTTCATAAACCCCTAAAAAGAAGAAGAAAAAAATCAGAAAAAGTAGCACTTTTGTCTACTTGTTTTCGAGTCTGTTCGTGTGTGTTTAATTTTTAGGTTTTTGAATCTTTATTTCTGATTAGAGTTTGATTAGGTCGTGTATTTAGTTTATTATTGCTTTGTCTCCATTGTTTCTAGTTGTTAGGGTTTCGTTCATTGAATTTTGTTTTCTATTGTTGAGTCTTAGTCGAAGTTCTTAAATTAGGCGTAATTAGTTTGTTTACTTTGTGGTGTCGTGTGTTAATTGGTTTGTATTATTTGGTGGTATTGTGTTGGCTATTTTTGTTTCCTTGTGTCATTGTTATTTATTTGGTTAACTGTGTTCTCGTTTAGGTTCAGGGTTTGTGTTGTTTGTTTCTTGTTTATTGCTGTATTGTGTCTTATTGAGTGTTGTTACTGATCGTACTTGCTTCTGTTTTTGAGTCTCGGTTATTTGCTGTTTTGAGCCTTGTTTATCGCTGTTTTGGAGATGAATTCATTGCTGGTTTTGTGTTGAATCCATTGCTGAATCAGTTGTTCATTGATTTATATTGCTGCATTTGAGTCTAGTTTATTGCAGATTTTGTGATTAGTTCTTGCTGTAATTTTTGTGATTAACATAGCGGTTTCGGAATTGGATATATTGCTGTCTTTGTGATTTATTCTTGTCTGAATTCGCTTAGGATTGATCTCGTGAATTAGAGTGTTGTAGTTTCTGATTTTTGCTTCTCATATAGCTTGTTCCGTTGAGTGGTACATCTATTTCAGACTTGTTAGATCATTGGATTAATAGGATTGTTTCGATTTGGTTATGTCTGATTATGTTTCTTCTTTGTGAATTCTTGTAGAACAATTTATTGTGAGTTGTTCTTGACATTTCAGGAACAATGAATGGATCACAACCCTACAGTTACAAAGAACTATGTAGAAGCATCCCACCATTCCATGGGTAGCGAGACCTAGCTAGACATGCAACATGGGAGAAGGGAATGTATTACGCCTTCAAATGCTAATGCTTCACAGAACGTGAGCTACTAAGAGCTGCTGTTTCAAGTTTCCAAGACTATGCGCTTAATTGGTGAAGAAAGAAAAAGCTGAAACGGTGGCCTAGGAAACCCATTGAAACATGAACATAACTCAAATCCCTCATGAGAAAGAAGTACGCTCCAAACGTCCAGCCTAAACCAACTACTCGATCTACACAAAAACATCAAGAAACGTACAATCAAGGAAAGTCTTCTAGACTTTTAGTTTCTAATGAATTAAGCATTTCTGAATATCGCAAGAATATAAAATTTATTATAGAACAGTCACAACGTTTACTATAAGAAAATATCAAAAAGGAACTTTACAAAAATTTTGGAAATTCTGCTTCTGGTATAATGCTGTCTTGGCCAAAAGTTTCTTTTGCAGGCAAAGATCAAAAGGTTCAAGAAGAAGACGTAGCCCAGATTGCTGAACAACCCAGTGACATAGTGGCGTACAAGAAAGAATGTGGAGTTCTAGAAATTAATGAGTGTTGTGTAGCTGATCGGAAAGAAGAGAAGGACATTGAGAATATTTCATATGTTAATAAAGAGGAAGAAACTGAAAAAAATGTCCAACAATCTCTTTATGAAGAAGTGTGTAGGAATCATGAGCTAGAGCAATATGAATGCATGACTGAAGAACAAGGGAGACATCCTATTTCTTTTGACTTCAAAACAGATCCACAATATGATTTTAATAGCTTCATGACTATTTTAACACACTTGTCTAACATCAAAGGTTTTCTGAGAGTTTCAGGTGTTAAGGAAATGATCACAACCGAAGAAGAAGCTTCAACAAATCTTATGGAGATATGTGGTCTGATTTCGAGTCTTGAAGAAGATGATGCAATCGAAAGAAAGGAACTACCATCAACCCAAAAATATGACACTCACTATCCCGAGCTAATCGAGGAGGACAACAACCATGAGATGCAACTATGGAGAGGCTTGGACAAAGAAGATCCAACTAATGCACCGCCACAAATAGAGATAAGCTTCTCAACTCCTTTCAAATAGAAAGTGTTGATTTCTTTTATGTTGGTGCATATCATAGGCTTTTGCAAGTTCTACCTGCCGAGGACAACTTTGGACACTCTCTCAACTCAAGAAAGAGTTCTTCCAACCTTAGAACACTCTCTCCAAACACCAACTACTCAAAAAGTCCAGAAATTGACAGATTGACGTATGCTGCTTCTAAGGGATATATGAGGACGAATATCAACTACTGTAGTATAAACAAAAACTGTACCATAATCTACGTTCAAATAGGAGTTTTTCAAGCCGTAGATCATTCCAATAAGCGTTCGGAACTGATCACAAACGATGTTCAAAGTTCAGCTACTTGTAGCTTGCTAACTCTGAAGTTATGTGTGTGTGGACAACTTCAAAATTTTATATGAAGACCTGGAGATAGTCTCAAGTGCTTAGATGTCCCTCTAGTAGATGAAAGTCAATTCCATGACCCCCTGGTCCGAATCAAGAGGCTGGTTTGAAAGAATTTACACAAAGAGCTACACCCGGCTATATCCATCAAGCAACCACCTAGCCGATGTTCTAGTAAGTATGTTGATTTCTCTTATACATCTAAGTTTGATATCAGAGAGCTCATGTATTGTAAAGATCATTTGTGTATCAATCCAACTCAAGAGGAGAATAAATCCCAGAGTTCCAACCTCAAGCTTCAATCGAGTGAGATCGAGTGAGTTTTGTGTATAAAGAGACTCTCATGAGTTTCTCTAATCTTCCACTGGTGTTTCCGAGTGAGTTTTCTTTTGTTTAGCAGCAACAAGAGGAATTTTTACCCAAATAGAAAGAGCCATCATATTCTAACTTCAAAACCACATATCAAGTTAAGACCGTAAAGACAAGGGAGTCCTATATTCATGACTTGTTCACACATCAAGAAGTACAACCAGAGCTTATGGTCTACTTTTATATCACTAATACTCTCAAGAAGCTCGACTACCACTTTTACTTGCCTCATAAGAAGAAAGACGTCGGAAGAAGGACTATGCTAGATCCGAGGCACAAGAAGATCAAAAAGTAATTATTAGACCTTCAAGATCAAGTGAATGATGAGAACTACATTTGGGATCTCGAAAAGATGCAACATCCATTAAAGAACTTGGATCAACCTTATCATCTTGATCACCAAGGTAAGGTTATTTTTTATTTCAAATTCTTCTGACTTAATTCCTTTTGAGAAGATTTAGATTTGAGGACGAATCCTTTTCAAGAGGGAGAAGATGATGTGATCGTGACAAGTCCTGAGGAAGAACACTCGGAAGCTGAGCTTGAACCGTAGTCAGAGCCTGAGCCAGAAGTAAGAATCACTTGGTCTAGAGCCAAGGAGCTAGGCCAGAAGATTCATACGATGCTCCACGCGGATTCAGATTCTCCTACATATCTGTTCAACGTCTACATTTTCAGCCTGATCATCAAACTATGTAGCTATGAATGAGTAGCTAAGTGATGTGATTTGTACTCTTTTCCACAAAGGTTTTAGCCGAGGTTTTTAACAAGGGAATCACATCACTACATCAAAGCTATTCAGGAATAGTTACTTGCCCGAGTGTCTTAGACACTAATGCAAAAATAAACGCTGTGTTGTTTTTGCTTGTAACTTTAGACTTCTTGCTGTTTTTCTTAGAACTACCTGTTGTTTTTGGGTATTTATGAAAACCCTAGGGCTCTTTGCCTTTGTCTCTTACTTATGTTGAAACTCTTGTCTCTTTTCAATTTAGTGAATGAATTTTATAGAAAAAGCTTTTGTACAATCTGTTTATTCACTCATAGATTTGAGAAGTATGAGTTTTCTTCCAAAAATCTTCTTACAAGAAACTCTACGTTTGATTTGGCCCTAGAAATCCGTTCTAGGCCGTGAGACTCATTCCCGGAGTAATCCATTGAGCCGTCCGTCGTCGTTCTTCGTCCTTCGGTCATCATCTATCATTCTTTGTTCCTTGATCATCATCATCGTTCTGTATCCATAGAACTATATCTACAGAACTGTGTCCACGGAGCTGTATCCACCAATCCATATCCACCACTGTGTATCCACCAGTCTGTATCCACCAATCTGTATCCACCGATCTCCATCCATCGAACTTCATCCACCATTTTTCATCCATCGCGCATCATTCATCGCTGCACCATCCATTGTTGCGAGCCTTTCTTAGAGGTCGCGATCCAGGATCCTATCAATACCCCACAATTTCAATATTCTTGTTGCATCCCATCCATATTCCTTGGCCAGGAGCTCCCTTTAAATACCTTAAGATTCTTTCCACCATATTCCAATGATGCATCTTGGGGGATTGCATAAATTGACTAACCTGATTCACAGCATAACAAATGTCAGGTCTAGTAATTGTTAAGTAGATAAGCTTACCAACCATCTTCTGTATTGGTGTTGATCTTCAAAAGGTGTATATTCACTTTCCCCTTCTCTAATGACTTTATAGCCTTCCTCAAGTGGTTTTTAAGCTGGTTTTGCACCTAACTTTCATGTTTTACTTAACAAATCAAGGGTGTACTTTCTTTGAGATAGGAACAATCCATATTTGGATCTACAAACCTCTATCCCAAGAAAGTACTTTAGCTCACCTAGATCTTTGATATCAAAAATAGACTTTAGGAATAACTTTGTGGCTTGAATTCCAGCCTTATCACTACCAGATATGATGATATCATCGATATTTATATAAGAATGACAATGATACCTTCTTGGCTTTGAAGTATAGATAGAGTATGATCACCTTCTAATCTTTTAAACCCTCTTTTCATCAAAGTTGAACTTAGTTTGTGATACCAAACTCTTGGAGATTGCTTTAGTCCATAGATTGCTTTTTTAAGCCTTAAAACCTTTCCTTGTCTTATTAACTTCTCAAGACCAGGAGGTGGATGCATGTACAGTTCTTCCTCTAATTCTCCTTGAAGAAATGCATTCTTGACATCCATCTGCCAAAAATCCTATTCAAGATTAGTTGCAATTGAGAGGATAACCCTTACCGTGTGAAGCTTAGCTATTGGTGCAAAGGTATCCAAGTAATCTTCTCCATAAGTTTGAGTAAACCCTCGTGCAACTAGCCTTGCGTTGTATCTCTCCATATCTCCATTGCTCTTGTATTTTATTGTGAACACCCACTTAGAGCTGACTGCCCTTTTCCCTCTTGGTAAATCAATTTCATACCAAGTCTGATTTGTGTCCATAGCCTTTAGCTCATTAACAATTGCTTCTTTCCATTCCTTATGTTCAATCGCTTCTCCATATGATTTTGGTACTAGTTTCTGGTCTAGTTTTCCAACAAACACTTGATGCTCTATAGGGAATTGAGATAAATGATAGACTTCTTGAATTGGGTGAGCAACCACCTTGTTATTATAGTATACCCTTGTGTGAATCCAATTGGATGGAGGTTGTCTAATTCTTGTGTTTCTTCTAAGGGTAGGAGGACTTGGTGCTTGAATATCCACTTGATCATGAGCTGTTTCATTTGGAAATTCATTCATTTCTTCTTGAGTTTCATCCAATTCTGTTGAATTCAAATATGTTGTTTGTTCATTCTCCTCATTATTTCCATCATTATGTGTGTCCCCCTCATGATCAAGGTGGATATTCTCTTCTTCTTGAGTGTTAGAACTCTCCTGGGGCGCTGGAGTTATATTAGATGGGATGGACTGTTGATTAAGACCAAGATGCTCTAGAAGTCTTCTTAAATTTTTAGCTCTATCCGTTCGAGTGTTGGGAAAATCTTTCAATGTTACCCAATTTCTTTTTTCGTAATACCCTTTATATTCAATGAACCTCACATCCCTAGAGATTAAGACCTTCCTAATTTCAGGAATGTAGCACTTATAGCCCCTTTGAGTTATTGAATACCCAATGAAAATCCATTTGATGCTTTTAGCTTCTAATTTTTTCCTTTGTTCCCTTGGTATAAGAACGAAGCAAACACATCTGAATACACGTAAATGGTTGAGAGGAGGTTTCACCTTTTTCAATTCCTCAAATGGGGATACATCATTTAGTATCTTG
>OVBE01008932.1:0-16600 GCA_900406425.1 Iberis pinnata | reverse complement strand
TTAAAACCTTGTAGGATCTACATGGCAATGGTTCGTGGTTTCTTCCCGAACAAGTCCAAAGCTGAAATAGAATCTCATAAACAAGAAGAGTACTACAAATGGCTCCAATTTTTTGTAAGTTATTGTTTAATTACTTATAACGAAAACATTTTGTAAGTTATTTTATATATTTCTATATGTTTACATATTCGAGAGGAAACATCTAGCGGGCGAACATTTCCGACCTGGTTGATTGAAATCGCAAGAGGTCCGAACAACATCGTTACCTCGTACCCAAGATATTGCACTAGAGGATTTTCATTCAAGGTTCACGAATTGGGTCGGGAAAGGATAACATTAGACCATGGCATTTCGTCTACTTATGGAGATGTTGTGTATTATGGAATTTTTCGAGAGATATTGGAGGTTAGATACTCAAGGATGTTGAACATGCGATGTGTTGTCTTCATGTGTGATTGGTATGATCCAACTAATGGTAGAGGTGTCAAAGTGGACAAGTTTGGCGTAACTTCGATAAACTCGCGCATAAAACTTGGAAAATATGACCCTTTCATTCTTGCTTCACAAGCAGATCATGTACAAATTCAATTAGTATTGTCTTCATTCAATATATCATACTAATCTTCCACATTTGTGCAGGTATCTTACATTAGGTATCCACGCATCTCTGGTAGGAACGATCCTTGGATAACGACGACACAGATCAATCCTAGAAGAATGATAGAAGGGGTTTATGAACCTGAACCACTATAGCCAATCAGAAATGGTTCACTAGCTGAGATTCAACCTTCTATGGCCGTAAATCTTGTGGTGGACTTCACTATGTTCGGTGACTTAGAAGTCGACATACATGACGTGGAGGATAAGTCCGGCGACGAGTTTTAGGATGACACGGATTCATCTCCTTCAGATTACTCGTCATATGAAGAGTAGTTTTATGAAATTCTCTTTGTTATTAAGTTTTATTTTGAAATATCAATGATTATAAGTGTTGTTTGAGATTGAAAATAATATAAGTGTTGAAAGTTTATTTACATAAGTGTTATTAAGTTTTATTTTGAAAAAAATATAAGTGTTGAAAGTTTATTTACATAACATATGAAAAAGTTTTTTGAAATTCATATCTTTGAGTTTGAAATTATATTGAAATTCATAACGTATGAAAATAAGTGTTCAAATGCAAATGAGATTGAAATTTTATTGAAATTCATATTTCTGACGGATTTTTAAACCCGTCATAAATATGAACATATTCTCATATTTGACGGGTTTATTGACAGATATACGCATTCCGTCAATAAACCCGTCAGAAATTTCTGACGGGTATAGGGTTTCGCGCGTTTCATATTCCCAAAATTTTCGTATACACGCGAAAATTCAATTTTTTTCTATTTCTGACGGATTTTTTGACGGATTTACCCGTCAGAGACCACTTATATAAAAAAACCAGAACGTTTTCTTCTTCATTTCATCCGCGAAAAACACAAAAAAGCTCAAATCCTCTCAACTCTACTCTATTTCCATGGAACCAATCCGCAATTCGAACTCCACGTAAGTGTATTAGGTAGTTCTAAGTAGTTTTCCAAGTTTTAAATAGATTTGAACGGTTAGTTTAGGAGATTTAGGTAGTTTAGGGTTTTGTAAGTTTTTTTGGAAATTTTAGAAATATAAGTGTTTTTACATGATGATTATGTTTGTGGTTTAGATTTAGGGATTTTAAAAGTGTTTGAACTTTTGTGAAATTTTTGAAATTTTAGAAATTTCATATCTTTTCTGAAATTTCTGAAATTTTAGAAATTTCAGAACTTTTGTGGAAATTTTAGAAATTTTGGAAAATTTGGAACTTTTCTGAAATTTTAGAAATTTGGGAACTTTTGTGAAAATTGTGACCTTTTCGAGATTTTGTGAAATTTTGGAAATTTTGAAAAATTTTGGAAACTTTGGAATTTTTAGAATTTTTGGAAATTTAGGAATTTTTGAAAACTTTATGAAATTTATAATATTTATTAAAACTAACATAAACATTAAAAAATTACATAAATTTCGAATTTAAAATATTTAACTAACAACAATTTTGAATGACCGTAATTCTAGTAATTACGGTTATTGGCAGTATCATGATGGGACGTTTCATGATACCCGAGAGTTGGGAACGTCGACACGAGTCCCGCCCACCCCATCGTGACCCACCGCCACCCGAGCAGCCCGATCACCATCCTTAGGATGCGGATCCGCCGCAACAGCGGATGCCGATCGAGCAGTTATTGCTACAACCGGGACGGGACCGATTACCTTTTTTAGACCCGTCGTGTATGGAAGGCACGACGTGGTTTCCCGCCTCAGACAACGGGATCACGAAGTGCATCACGAGAATGATGAAGAACCTTCTACATAAGCCGTACCCGAGGTACAAGGATATGCCTCCAGAAGACCAAGCCCATTGGTTTTACTGTTTCGCGGTAAGGATCTAATTACTATTGTTTATAAAATTTTAATTCAAATTATTGATTGAATTTTGCTAACTTTAAATTTTTCCATTTTGTAGCTTGAATACAACTGGAGCCCGGCCATGATGTCGGTAGTGAAGAAGCAGTTCAAGAGTAAGGCGAGCCGCGTCTTCAGCTCGCATCTATACTCCTGGAAAGAATGTTGGTTAAAGTAAGGCAAGCAACATTCGCAGATGCCCGGCGGACTACTTCAGGGCTACATCACCGACTGGGGTGAGCCAACGACGGAAGGGTTGTCCAACAAAAACTGGGGCAACCGAATGAGCCAGCGTGACGGGAAAGGGATCGCAACGACAAACTCTGGCGCGAGGAGTAGTTTCACTCGGGGGGGAGGATATGGTATGTTTCACTACTTTTTTATAATTAATTATAACTTTAAAATATAACGGTTTGCTTGTTTTCAATGTTGAACAGAAACGGAAGACTGGCCATGATTTGTCGCCACTCGACATTGTAGAGGATCTGCACACAAACAAGAAGACCGGACAGATTCAAGATCCGGTTGCTCGGGAGTTGCTCGAGTGTGCGAAGAAGCGGTTCCAGGATATCCGCGGGATACTCAGATGACACCCGAGGACACGATCCCGTTGGATACACAATATCAAGTATTGGAGGAGGTAAGTAAAAGCAAAATCAAATTACATACTATATTTTATATTTGATATACTAATTCCCAATGTCTTTTTGTTGCAAGAGATGAAGAAATCGAAGGGCAGCTATTATGGGCTCGGGACCATAGCGGGATATTGCTTCCCTGGAAAAGGATCCCGACATCACAGAGATTCTAGTAGGGATGAGGAGTTGCAGAAGAAGAACGAGGAGTTGGCGACCGTGAAGCAACAAATGGCCGAGATGAAGGCGGTCCAAGATCAGCATGACGCGGAAGTAAGACAGCTAAGGGAAGAGCAAGCTCAGATGCAACAGAAGATGGATGAGTTCATGCGATCGATGATGGGGCGGCGGTAGCGGCGGTGGCGACGGTTTCGGTTCTTGAAACGGTTTTTTTGTTATTTAACACTTTTAAAATATTATGCATTTTGGATTTTATTAATATTTTACAATTTTATTTTATTTTTATTTTATTTATAATTTATTTTTATTTTATTTTCATTTTAAAAGAAACCCACGGAAAATAAACCATCATTAATTCCGTCAAAAATAAACGGTCAAAAATTCCATCAAAAATAAACCGTCAAAAAACCCGTCATTAAACCCGTATAATTTATAATTTATTTTATTTTATTTTTATTTTATTTATTTTCATTTTTTAATGGGAAAACTCGTCATTAATTCCGTCAAAAATAAACCGTCAAAAAACCCGTCAATAATTGCCCATCATAAAACCCGTCAGAAACTCGTCAGAAATCTCTGACGGATTCTATGACGGAATATGATTTCTGACCATTTAGAAATGACGGTTTTTTCCCGTCAGAAACCCATCAATTAGCTTCTTTTCTGACAGATTTTTGACGGATTTGCCCCTCAGAAACCTGTTGTTTTCTTGTAGTGCAAACAAAATAAAGTAAAACGACAAAACTTGACTCACCGAGTGTGAAAGCTGACACAAACGAGTTCTCTAGGGATGAAGATAATAGCTATAACATTATTGTTAAGCCAACACACATTTTAGCAATATTACCACTTTATATTCCTCTTCTATCTTCAAGATAAGAGCTATAACATTATTGTTATCTTCTTAGTCAATTCCTCTCGTTTAATACCAAACCTGAAAAATTGAATCATAACTAGTATCCATAACAATATGGGTAATATACGAAAATCTTTGGCCTGAGTTAAAACCAGTCTTCTATTGTGAACAAATTATGTAAACTTCAAGGTCAATGGATCGATCCACTAGTAGAAAATTGTTCTAACTAATTTTATTACAAGTGTGATTGGCTAAAAAAGTTATGGAAGTCAAAGTCAATGATGCTGTTGTACACAATTATTGGTGTTTGGATATGTAAGAGTTAAAAAATTAGTCATTTTTTTTTTGCTATACACCAATGACAATCTTAATACTTAAAAGAAAAAAAGGAGAAAATTATTGTGAAATATATAAATTAGTTGGTTAAATCTACAAAACTCAATAACTATAAGAGTAAATTCACAATTTATAGGGTGTCATTTGAACCCATATTGATTCAAGTAGGACCGTTATTGGTGTACCTTTTTTGCTGTCTAGTTAGATCAGAGATCGAATCTGTTTACTTTCATAACGAATATATTTTCTCGTATTTATAGAGTATGAGTTATTTTTCGGTCCATTGTGGTACGCAGATCAATATGACAAAAATAGTTAAGTGAGAAACGTAAAAAAAGAGTGATATAATCAAAAGCTGAGGAAGAGTTGTTTTTCCTAGCTCCGTGGAAGAAACTTTCAAGATCTATTTTTGAGCATTAGTATATTTTTTTCTTTTTTTTTTTGTTTAAATCACTCACTTAATACACCATTTGTGAACACTAGTATCTTTTTCTCTCCTATATGAATCATGTGTTGGTTTAGTTGGTTCAGTTTAAATTGAATTAAGTCAATTAAGATTGACATTGTTAGTTGGTTCATAGGAGTTGATTTAGTCTTCAAGTTATGGCCTTAGTTGTAGTAGTTGTTTCCTGTTTTTTAGCTTAATGGTTGTAAGGTTTATTAGCCATCTTTCGTTGATCAATGCAGTACGAATCTTTAAGGTATTAACTCTGTTTTCCAACATCTGGTATCAGAGCATAATCATTAAAAGGAGAGATGGCAGATTCGGCAAGTTTCTCTGCACCAGCTATTTCCAAGTTTGATGGAGACTATGATCATTGGAGCTTGATCATGGAAAACCTTATGCGATCAAAGAAGTATTGGAGTGTGATTGATCTAGGATATGAAGAGCTGAGAACACTAATTGTTCTTGATCAAACACAACACAGATCTCTTGATGAAGCACGATTGAAGGATCTCAAGGCAAAGAACTATATATTCCAATCAATTGACAAAGTCGCCTTGAAGTCAATCACTCATAAAGAAACAACAAAGAAGTTGTGGGAGTCAATGAAGTTCAAGAATGAAGGAAATGCTAGGGTAAAGAGATCTCAATTACAGAGGCTCATAAGAAAATTTGAGACTCTTGAGATGAAGAGTGGAGAAAGTGTAACTAGTTACTTTGGAAGAGTATTACAAACAACTAATGATATGCGTATCTATGGATAAGTGATTGTAGATGTTAAAATTGTTGAGAAGAATTTCAGAAGTCTCACAGAAAACTTCAATTATGTAGTATGTTCTATTGAAGAATCAAAGGACATAGATCTTCTCAGTGTGGATGAGCTTCAAGCATCTCTTCAAGTTCATGAACACAAAGTAACTGAAAAGGAAACAGAGGAACAAGTTCTGCAAGTTGAGAATGAGCCAAGAAATGGCCGAGGCAGAGGAAGGTGGAACTATCGAAGAGGAAGTAGTTCACAAGGACGAGGCAGAGGTAGATCTTATGTCAACAGGTCTGCAATTAAGTGTTTCAGATGTGGGAGAATGGGGCACTACCAATATGAGTGCACAAGTCAAGAAAGACAACAAATGATAGTAGGATTTTTGAGGTCTTGGGATATCAATTCCCCATCATTGTAATATAGATGAGGTATCAATCCAAATAGTGTGCACTAGCAATGAAGATTGCAATGGATGCTTCTAAGTCAAGCTAAACAATAAAATGTGGTAATTTTCTAACAGGTCCTAAGTGAAGTGAAACATGCTGGAACTAAAAAGCATAAACAGAACAAAGTGCATAAAAGACTAAAAATGCTAAAAGGTAAAAAAAAACAGAGGAAAAAGCAGAGAAGGTGAAAGTGCAATCAAGTGTGAAGCAGTTCATGAGGACAAAGGGTAATCAACCAAAGATCCGTCTCAATCTACCTAAGCACCTAACATACCTCAAACAACAATGATCTATCCCTAGATGATAGGTTCATNTCAAAAAATCAGTAAGCTATCCCTAGACGATAGGTTCATAAGTAACCAAGTCTAATCCCTTGATAAATGGAATTAACCTAAGCAATCACCAGACCTAACTCCCGTTAATGGTACACTATCTAGAAGGCATTAAGAACTAACCTACCAAATCCAAAAAAACCCTAGTCATCCAACCCCTTAGGCTGAGATGCATATCCTAAGCATCTAAGGCGTTGCTTAAGGATAGGCTAATCTCTAAAATCACCATGATCAGACATTCCATTGAACGCTTTTCGGGCGCTGGAATCTCTAAAATCAGATTTCGATTGGCGTGAAAGAAACCAGCATTGAGCACAATGAAACAAAAGGGATGTATATTCAAACAAGCTTAGGTGCCTAAGGTGAGATCAGGACATCAACCCTAGTCTACCCCATCCTCAGGAACTTCAGGAAACTACTCACTACTCATGGAAATGAAAAAAAGAAAAACAGAAATGACAACTTCGAAACTAAACAAGATGATCAAAGGTTAAACAGCAAGAACACTAAGAACTCAAACCCAGAAAAGCAAGAACAGCAATGGAACAGTAACTAACCCAGAAAATGATCAAAGCTTAAAACAGAAGATTAAAATTAAAAATGAAATATCAACATGCACCAGATAAGCAACAACCTAAAACTAAGCAGAAAGTAAAAGAAAACAGTAGATTAGTATAAAATTAAAAGATTTTGGATTTTTACACCAAGAACACCAAGAACAACAAAGGAAATGAAAACCTAAGACAAAAACCTAAAAAGGAAAACAAAAATATACTTACTAAAAAGGAGGCGCTTTAGAGCTGATATAGTGTTCAGAGAAAAGCCCTAAATCGCACTAAGGACATAACCTAATCATTGGCTTGGGTCTTGGATCAGGTCCATTCCGGATTTGAGTTGGTTGGGTCGGAGCTTGAGGTGATGCGTGATCGATCCATGTTGAGGTTGATATTGATCCGTAGGTGATATTGAGATTGATCCGAGTTGGGGTTGATTGAAATGGGATCGATCCAAACATTGAACTGGGATCAATCCAGACTGTTGAGTGGGATCGATCCAGACTGTTGAGTGGGATCGGTCCAGAGGTGAGGTGGGATTAATCCAGACTGTTGAGTGGGATCGATCTAGAGGTGAAATAGGATCGATCCAGACTGTTGAGTAGGATCAATCCATGCTTAGGCTTGAGATCGATCCAGGTTGAGTGTGAGATCGATCCATTCTTAGGCTTGAGATCGATCCAGGTTGAGCCAAAGCAAAACGTGATCGAGGCAGCTTGGAAGTAGTTGATCGAGGCAGCTTCAGGTTATGCACCTTTTTTCAGGTTTTGCATCCTTCTTCAGGGCCTTGACCCTTTTCAGGTTCAGCACCCTTCTTCAGGGTCTGCACCCTTTTTCCGGTTCTGCATCATTCTTTAGGGTCTGCACCTTTTACAAGTTCTGCACCCTTCTTAAGGGTCTGCACCTTTTTCAGGTTTTTCACCCTTCTTCAGGGTCTGCACCCTTCTTCAGGGTCTGCACCCTTCTTCAGGTTTTGCACCCTTCTTCAGGGTCTTGCACTCCTTTTTAGGTTCTTGCCCAAATTTGCACTTATGTTCTGAAAACTCCTGAAAGTCCTGAAAAATCTCCAAAATGCGTGCATATGCGAATACTAATGGAAAAATCCCTAAAAATCACAAACTTGCTGAAAACAACTATAAATGTGATATATACACACCTAAAGACCTCAAAATTGATGCTAAATGACTTCTAAAAACTATAAAAATTCAGAGCCATCACACAAACTATGTTGAGTTTGATGAAGAGGAGGAAATGTTGCTTATGGAACATGCTGAAAAAGAAAGTGCAGAAGAACATGGTGTGTGGTTCTTGGATTCAGGCTGTTCAAATCACATGACAAGAGAAAAGTCATGGTTTGCAATGATAGATGAGAGCTTTAGACACACTGTCATATTGCGAAATGGATCAAAGCCCATGAAGGATGAGAGTAAGATATGTTCAATCTGTAACATTGTCAAGCAACAAAGAGGAATATTTCCTAAAAGGAGCAACTGGAGAGCATCAGAAAGATTAGAACTGATACATGCTGATTTGTGTGGACCAATCAGTCCAACTTCTCAAGCTGGTAATCGCTACTTATTTGTCCCCGTAGATGATTTTTCTCGAAAAAGATGGATCTACTTTCTTGTGGAAAAGGCAGAGGCATTCAATGCTTTCAAAGTATACAAAGCCTTGGTGTAAAGGGAAGCAAACAATGTCATAAGAAGCTTGAGAACATATAGAGGACAAGAATTCACCTCTTATTCCTTCAACAGATTCTGCAGTATCAATGGCATCAAATGACAATTAACAACTGCTTACTCACCACATCAGAATGGAGTTGCAGAAAGAAGAAATAGAACCATAATGAATATGGTGAAATTTTTGTTGAGTGAAAAAGAGATTTCAAGAAGCTTATAGCCATAAACAGCAAGATGGACCACTCATATCTTGAACAGGTATTTCACAAAATCAGTTAAAAACATGGTGCCTGAGGAAAGATGGTCAGGAATCAAACTAAAAGTGGACTATTTCAGATTCTTTGGTTCAATTGGTCATGTTCCTATACCTGAATAAAGATGCATAAAGCTTGATGACATGAGTCAAACGTGTATTCTTCTTGGTGTGAGTGATGAATCCAAGGCCTACCGTCTGTATAATCCAAAGACAAAGAAAATCATTGTAAGCCGTGATGTGATCTTTGAAGAAGATGCCAAATGGAATTGGGATTTAGGCAAGACAATTTTAGACATCTTAGCATGGGGAGGTGATGAAAAAGATTATGATGGGGAGGACACTGATAAAGAAGACAACAATGATACTAATGAGGCTGATGCAAGTGGTTCTAATCATAATACAGGAGCAATTACATACATTCAACAAACTGCAGAACCAGACACAGTGACAACATAACCAATGAGAACTAAGACTAGAAAAATAGAGCTTGGAGAAAGCTCAAGAAGACAGAAAAAACCACCTGTGTGGATATGTGATTTTGTGAGTGGTGAGGATATAGGGAAGGAGGAGATAAGCAATGTCTTCTTTGATTTATACATATCCTTAGATTATCCAATAAATTACAGTGATGTAGTAACTGATCCAAAGTGGCAGAAAGCAATGGAAGCTAAGATTCATTCTATTGAGAAAAATCAGACTTGGAGCTTGTAAACCTACCAGAACAAGCCAAGAAAATTGGAGTCAATTGGGTGTACAAAACAAATCTCAATGAAGAAAAAAGGTGGAGGGAATAGACTACAAAGAAGTCTTTGCACCAGTGGCTAGATGGGACACTATTAGAAGTTTGTTGTCTATTGCAGCACAAAAGGGCTTATGTGTTTATCAGCTTGATGTAAAGAGTGCTTTCTTGTATGGTGAGTTAACTGAAGAAGTATATGTTGATCAGCCAGAGGGATTTGTTAAATTCGGGGAGGAAGACAAAGTTTACAGACTGAGAAAGGCTCTCTATGGGTTGAAGCAAGCACCAAGGGCCTAGTTTAGCAGAATTGAAAATTACTTTGCAAAAGAAGGTTTTGTGAAAAGTGATTATGATCATACACTTTTATGGAGAAAATCAGAGAACAACCTACTACTGTTAAGCCTTAATGTTGATGATCTTGTGTATTTTGGAAACAATGAACAAGTATGTTTGGAGTTTAAAACATCAATGCAGAAAGAATTTGAGATGACATATGTAGGAAGAATGAAATTCTTTCTAGGAGTGGAGGTGCATCAAGGAAAGAATGAGATACACATTTCTCAGAAGAAGTATGATAAAGAGGTATTAAAGAGATTTAACATGGACAACTGTAACTCTGTTCTAAATCCAATAGTTCCAGGCACTGTAATTTTAAGAGAAGGAAATGATGGAATTGATGCAACTCTCTATAAGCAATTGGTTGGCTGCCTCATGTATATCACGGTAACTAGGCCTGACTTCATGTTTGTTGTGTGTATGATTGCTCGTTTTATGTCAGATCCTAAAGAAGAACACATGATGATGGCTAAGAGAGTGCTAAGATATCTGAATGGAACACTGGACTTTGGAATCTTTTATGAAATATCTGTGGCTATGGAAGTAGTAGGCTTTACTGATATTGACTGCCAGAGATTTGAATGTTAGAAAAAGGTTATGTCTTCTTAGCTAATGGAGCAGTAATTTGTTGGAGCTCACGCAAACATGCCATTGTTACTCTCTCTTCTAAAGTGGAAGAGTATGTAGCTGCAACTTTAGCTGCTTGTCATTGTGTGTGGTTGAAAGGTATTCTGCATAAGATGGGAGCTGGAAATTTCGATTGCATAGACATCATGTGTAACAATAGCTCAGCAATCAAGTTATCAAAGAATCATGTGATGCATAGAAGAACCAAACACATTGATGTAAGGTACCACTATCTTCGCAATTTGGTAAATGAAGGTACTATGAAGCTGGTGTATGTTGGAACAAAGGAGCAAGTAGCGAATATCATGACAAAGCCTATCAAGTTGGATCAATTTGAAAAGCTAAGGAGAATGCTTGGAGTTAAGAGCTTGGAGTTATTAAACTAAAGATCAGAGATTTTTTTCAGTTTAAGGGGAGGAATTTGTTGGTTTAGTTTGTTCGGTTTACATTGAATTAAGTCAATTAAGATTGACATTGTTAGTTGGTTCATAGGAGTTGATTTAGTCTTCAAGTTATGGTCTTAGTTGTAGTAGTTGTTTCCTGTTTTTTAGCTGAATGGTTGTAAGGCTTATAAGCCATCTTTATTAACTCTGTTTTCCAACATCATCATGCACGTCAAATAAATAATATAGTTTCTTTTAATGATTTTATTACTTATTGATAATAGTTGAAATACACTTATGGTAGGAAGATAACATAGACAACAGACTATTAAAAGACAGGCTGCTTGCAATGGACATGACAAGCGTCTTTACAAGGTATGTCATGCGAGTTACAATGTCTTATACAATAAGTCAAGCATGATGTTCGACGGTTCGGAGTTAAGTCCCCCCTGTTGCTACCACAAATTAAGACCAGATACAAATACATATGTTAATATTGATATATATGGGATCGGGGTTTCAGTTTACGATATGCTTGCAGTACGATTTTTCAGTTTTAAAAACTAAAATAGTTTTAACCCTATAGAAATATGGTTTGGTTCAGTTTTGTTTTCTATTTTTGTTTTGATCAAGTTTTTCGTTTAAAATTCATTAGAATATATGCACATAGTGATTTAGTTGATGTTTAATACGCAAAATAGATACCTTTCACACATACATATAATTATAAAAGTACAAAAATCTTTAATATTTTTATTTTGTTTGGTTTAGGTTTTTTTAGTTAACCAAAAACAGTCTCGATTTTTTAAATAATAAAACATAATCGTTTTTAAAATAATTTTGGTTCGCTTTGGGTAAATTTTTTGGTTCGGTTCAATCCGATTTTTTTTGTTTCGGTTTATTTTCTCATCCTTAAAGGGTAATGAAACGACTAAAAAAGAAATAAACGATGTTTTTAACACTCTGTGTCATCTTTGCGACAGTTTATAGAACAAACCTTGACTCTTCATTTAGCATGTTTGCATTAGAATTCATTCCATTGTATGCTTTTAGACAATTACCCATAAGGATCATTGCCATTATCATCATCATCGTACACATTCTTCCGGCCATTTCTGTTAGAAATTTTTTTCCCCTTAAAGATTGATGTTTTTTGTTTTTGTAGATGTGATTTTTCTTGAATATATGATGGGAAGATGTAATGTGTGTGTATATATATATTATCCAAAAGTATTAGCTTTTTCATTCTTTTTTTATTACCAAAAAATGCATTTATTATCTAGATTTCATTCGATTTTGCATGATTTTTTAATTTTTGTTAAAACTGCAGTTTTGTAAACTTTATAGGAATACTACACAATATTAATTAACATATTAAATTAATTTAGATATTAGTTCAACGTGTAGACAAAAAAAATATTAATAACTGCGAGATACGTGTTCACCTTACGCATTTTTTTACCCAAAAGTAAGTATTATAAGTTAATTAGTGTCAGGTTTGATAGCAAAATTTTTTTTTTAAAAGACAACTTTTGTGGTAATAGATTATTCACTAACGTTATGCGTGAGCTTTTTTCAAAGGGTAATAACCTTTAAAATACTCAAAATCTTTAATTTTTGTCCGTTTAATACACGATATTGTTTTGTTTCCATATTAATTCTCATATTTTTATCCGTTGTCAAATTAAATCCCAAACAATTTAAAATCGTAATTTTGTCTAAATTCCGTTATTCAACCGTTAGTCAATGTTACTGAAAAAACAATTTAAAATCAATATTTTCATGTGTTGCTTTTAGTTTATCAATTTGTTACTCATTCTGTTCTTGGATTTTCCCCAAATTTATGCTAAGAAATTGAAGCTGGTTTTCCTTCGGTTCTACTTCCGCAATAACAATGTCGAGACGGTCGTGTAAAGACTTCAACATCTGAGACGAATCAGTTTTAAGAGTCTCGGTCTCTTAGATGCGTGGGGTGGTGTTAACTCATCTTCAACACTTGTATTCTCCATTGAAAAATGGATTTAGTAGCAGTGAAATTAAGAAGTGAATCTTTAATAGTGAACCTGCAAATGCGATTTCAACAGTAGAAAACGCACAAATTGAGTCTATTGTTTTAAAACCCAAAAGTTGCAGGAACCTTAGCTTTAAAATTATGAATGAGAAAAAAACCCTAGTCCAAGAATAACTCAAAATCGTATGAATGAAGCTAAAAAGTACAGGAAGAAGGAGAACAGAAGATCAACTGATAAATGGTTCGCCAATCTCAGAATTCGTTAGAGCCAATCAGAATCTGACAGCTCACCACAATGATACACAAATGGTGAATGAAGAAGAGAAGAAGAAGAATGAGAGGGAGATTGATCCAAATTATCGTAGGAGAAATTAAAAACATATGATTCAACTTTATCCATTACAATCGACATTCATTAAAACCAAAAACAATTAGCAGAGAAACTTGTTTTGTTAATCTCAAACACACAACAGAGACCGTGGAAAAAAAAAAAAAAATTCCAATTAGTTTTTTGTTTAATTTCATAGACGTTGACGAATGGTTGAGTAACGGAATTCAGAAAAAAATACGATTTTAAATTGTTGAAGATTTAAATTAGCTATAGATAAAGGTATGAGAATTAATATGGCAACGAAACAAGTTTGGATATTAAACAGACAAAAGTTAAAGAGTGTGAGTATTTTAAAGGTTTTTTTTTTCTTTTTCAAATGCTTTTAATATAATTTATGCTTTAAATAATTTATCATCTTTTTTATATCTTTGATATATATAAACAATATTAAATCTAATAATAAATAAAAGATTATAGCTATACAAAATCCGAAAAAATGAAGAGCAATATTTTTCAAGGATAACATAAGCTAATAAAGAACCCAACTTTTTAAGTAACATCTAAACAAGGATCAAATGACATAGTGGTTGTGTCACATATGTTTTTTTGTTACTAGATCAGTTATCGAATTTAGCCATTCACTTTGCGGTGCATTTTTCATATTTATGGAGTTTAACTTAGTGGACTAGTCAATTGTGTTCCAAAAATTAACACAACAAAAAAGTAAAATCTAGTCCTCCCTAGTCCCTCCTTCTTTCCTAGGATAAGTTTGTTCCAAACCACCAAAATTATTTTGCAGTTTTTTGGATCCTTATCCCACCAAATACAAGATAATATAGATTATATCTTTTGAGAAAGTTGTTAGGAAATTTTAAACATGTCATAGCATATGTAGATATAGCTGTAAAAATTAATTTGAACATAATTTATTTAGCTACTATTGAAAGAAATTTGGATGACCAACTTATTGCCCATTTTATTTGACACAATCCATAATATTTGTTAAACAGATATTTATTTCTACTAGTCCAACACATCATTTTTTTAATAACCCATGTATCTTGACACTCAAAGAGAACTGATACTAGTCACGTAGGTGTCCAAATGGAACTCCACATGTCAGTTCCTGGTTCCAGCCCACATGAAATTCACAGTGACCGCGAATCGAACCAAAATAGAGGTATTCACAGCTATGAACTCTTTATCACCAGAAGTAGACACTCCGGTTAACACACCATTTGTCACTTGTGTGTTTACTTCACATAGTCTTTTTAAGAATTCTTGCACCTCTTATAGTAGCACAGAGGACTATGCAAAAAACATAATCATTTTTAATTGTGGAGATAGATATGTAATTACAATATCATAAGTGGATCTTCTTATGGCTTTTTTAATATACACTACAAGAAAACAATTTAAAAGTGACTGGGTGGCCTGATGGATCTAAATCCGTCAGGATTTCCTGACAAAATTCGTCAGGAAATTGACCTGACAACATATCCGTTAATATGAATGTTGCCAACGGTTATATTCGTAAATCCTAACGGATAATCCGTCAGGATTCCGTCATAACTAATTCTATAAAACCATAACCCCCACACCTTCATTATTCACACATTCACAACCCATATCTTACAAAAAAATGTCTAAGCCTCCTTGTTTTCGATCATGGATGGATCGGAAAAAAATAGATCCATATACGAACCTTTTGAATGACAAGTACTCACGTGGTGTTATGGAATTCATGGAATTAGCATGTCGACAACCTCAAGCACAACACAGTCATAAGTTACTATGTCCATGCTCTGTTTGTCGGAATTCACATAATATCAAGATAGATATGGTTTGGAATCACTTGTATCTGAATGGTTTTATGCCTAGTTATAAGGTTTGGTATTTACATGGCGAACGACATGATATTGTTGCTAGTATTAGTGGTAGCGAACGACCTGATCTTGTTGCTAGTACTAGCGGTAGCGAACCATTGGCCGATAGGATAGAGGAACCTAGAACGGATTTAGATTATGGTGCACCTACGGTTCAAATGGTTAATGACGTTTATAGAGAGACTATAGAGACGGCTCAGCATTCGTACGAACAACCAAATTTAGAAGCACGACGGTTTTTTGATATGTTAGACGCAGCGAATCAGCCATTATATAGTGGATGTAGAGATGGACATTCGCCTTTATCAGAAATTTGGAGGAAATTTCAGGAGACGAGAACAAATGAACCCAATCTAAAAGACAAACCAAAATGTGTGTATGTACAAAGGTGTACCTCAATTGGAGTTGGGCTGAGGAGATTAGCTAAAAATTAGACCAGCTTACGTATACCAGACAACTATACTGGAAGATATGAGCGATATGTAATGTTTGTGAATGGTATCGGGCAGACGTGACCGATACATCGCATCCGATATGGCCATATCGGCTCGCGTGTATCATATAAAGCCATCTAATGTCGTTCGTGTGTAGTTTGTATCAGACCCTTTCAACTGGTACCTGGCACTCGATGCGGCCATATCGGGCCATCTGTATTGGTTCATGTTGGCTGGTATAGCATTTATCAACTTTTCTCCTTGATCAAAACTTGGCCCGGTTCACTTGCAAGCCTCAGAAACGTTCTTATTGGATCCAAACCTGCATCTAATCAACACCAAAGCATATTCTAAAATAAAAATACCCAAAAATTATTACCAAAAACATGAAAATAAATCAAATCTAGGGATATGTACAAAGGATAACATGAGACTTCCTCCCAAGTGAGCTTATTTTAAGTCTCTAGCTTGACTTTCTTTTTTCATCAAGCTAGTTTCTTCTACGCATTCAATAGAAAGAGCGTCCTTTTTTTTACCCAAAAATCTTGTCCATCAATAGTGGGTTTCTTCTTTATTTCCTTGATGTCATACCACTGAACACGGTTCTTCCCAATATGAAGATCAATCCTACCCTTTTTTACATCAATCCTTGCTCTGGTTGTGGCTAGGAAAGGTTTTCCAAAGATGAGAGGATCCTTTGGTTCTTCTTCCACTTCAATGACAACAAAATCCGTGAGCACCTTTGAATCTCCTATCTTCACCGGAATGTCTTCTAAAAATCTAACCGGAGTTTTAACGTCCTATCTGCAAGCATCAAGGAGATCCCACAAGGCTTGAAAGAGAAATGACCAAACTTCTTTGCTACCAATAGTGGAATAAGGCTCACACTT
>OVBE01008931.1:0-16601 GCA_900406425.1 Iberis pinnata | reverse complement strand
GAAAGAGTTTCGGCTCGACTCCGTTAATTTTAAGATTTAAACGTTTTAAACTTGGTTCATAACTAAATCCGGTTTTACGGTCCCTACAATTCATACAGAGTTGTTCCACGTCATTCAAACCCCTCATTTTATTACACGTGACGCCTTTGGTGACAAAATCGGTGTATGTAACCTTAACGGTCGTCTTTGTGTTTATGACTTGAAAGGAGATTGTAAACAAGAGTTTTGGTGGATGGTCAACAAAAAAAAAATGGGAGAAAATCTTTTCGGTAGATTTTCATTCTACTCGCACTTGGTTTGGTGGTATCACTTCAAAACCTCTTACACCTTTGGCCGGTCGGATTCAAACAAAATTCTCGGATTCGGATAGAGCGGTTATGATTGTCATGTTCGGAAAAAGTGGTTATTTTTGTCGGACACGTGTGCAAGGATGCACGTGCATAAGCGGTTGACTGGCGAAGAATCATGGATCGATGAGTTGGCATGATTTGATATGATTTGACAGGACGGTTGAGAAGCGGTTGGATCGAGTTGGAAACCGTCAAAACGCCTATAAATATCATATATTCGCATCATTTCTTCCCTTTGCCCGAGAGAACAATCTTAAAGAGATAAAGTTCCACATTTTGGGTGAAAGTTCGATTGTTGAAGGTTCAGTTCGTTAGTTGTTCGAGAAGGCGTGAATCAGTCCGTTCAAGAGCCGATCATTCCATAGAAATCGAGAATCAATTAGATCGTGTGAAATTCTAAGGTGAGTGCGATTACTAAACTGTTAGACTTTCTATGTGATTGTCTATGGCCTCGAGTGTCATTTTAATTTGTTGATAGCCTTCGTGGCTATGTACTGCATGATCTGGATGGTATAACGACCGATCATGAATTGTTAAGGCAATAATGCCGAGAAAACTGTACTGAAATGGCCTAATGCTGATTACTGGGCTTAAATAGCCGAACCTGCTAAAGTGTTAAAACTGAACTGGGTTAGACTGATGATGCATCTGAGTGATTCTGGATGATATGGGCAGTCTAATCAGGCTGATAAGTTAAAAATGGGATGAAACTGAACTGGAAGTCTAAGGGAACTAAACTGATTACTGTGGCTAAGTGCTGCAGATTAAACCGTACTCACTAAACAATAACGTTGCTTATGCCTCATTTGTGGTCGCATGTTATGCTAAGGAGTGAGACAACTCGCAATATCAAAGCAAGCATATGGGAAGGATGGTGGATGGTCGATATCGACTGTTTGGATATAATGACTTAGGAATTACAATGCAATTGTAATAGCTTATTTTAGCAAACTGAAAATTGTATTTGAGAACTCGTTATTCTATCTTATGAAATGCATGTTTATGTTTAAGAACTACGAAAGATTTATGAATATGCATGAAAAACAACTAAGTATGAAAAAAACTTAGAAAGAATTGAAAATGGCTAAAATTTGGCTAAATATAGAAAATCTCTAAATCATGTCACTATTTGGATTCCCAAACAATAAGTCGAACCGGTTAGGAAAATTAGGTTGGTGTGTTGTACATTTTCTGTAACAAAAAATGTCATCTTTTCTTGACGGTGAAGATAACCTTGTCGCCTTTGATCTTAATCACAAAGATTATCATCTATGTCACTCTGGTTACTATGATTTAGTTGTTCCTTATTTTCCAAGTCTTTCAGTATAACCAAAATTTCCTTTCAAATATTATGTTTACAAAATTATATATTTAATTTTGTTACTGTAATTACGAAAATTGTACATCTTAAATAGTACTAATATGCTTTAAAAAACATATATTTAAATATTAATATTATACATTCGGATGTTCATATATTATACTCCTTCCGTTCCATCGTATAAGATATTTTAGTTAAAAGTGCGTTGATTAAGAAACTTGTTTTTTATTAAAATATGTGTACATTAAAACCATTTCAACCAATTAATAAAAATCTACTATTTTATTATTGGTTGTATAGTATTTAATAACTTTTAAATTTTTCTAGAGCTGTGAAAACATCTTATATTTTGATACAAAGAAAAATCTCTAAAACATCTTATATTATGGAACGGAAGGAGTATATGTAACATTCGTTAATATATAAGATTGAACATATTCTTAACTATATATTAAGGTAAGATAAGTTAAATATTTAATTTCCAGTGTTTTGGGAATATAAAAACGTTTTATTTTTAAAAAAATTCTTTTACTATTAGATATTAATATATCGCAATAATTATGGAAATTATATACTTTTATTGTAATATATTCGATATATTTTCTAAGTATATATATATATATATATAAAATAAAATTATAAATATATATACAATCACTATATATTGATTTGTATAAAATCTTATATATTTTGTAACAAAAATTAATGTTATTTGTAATTATTATAAGAAAACAAATATATCTTCTTTATATTCTTGATCAAGACTATAGAGTTTAATTTTGGTTGTGATCTCTTGATTTTTTTATATTTGTTGTTGTTTGACATGAGTGACATAGTATACTACCAATTAAATATATTTATAGTGAAAAAATATATTTATATTGAATAAAATTATTGTGTATATTCATGTATATTTATCCAACATGATATTTTATACTATTCTTGGTTTTTGTTTTTTTTTTAAATATTAATATATTTTTATTATATATATTAAAGCACCGATAATTGAAATAAAGTTTGCAATATAATGATATAGTCAATCCGATAGATTGTTTGTACTTCTCTAATTCATTGAAAATAATTTTAATATATATATATATATATAATATAATATATTCATATACGACTTTTGTAACACAATTTTTTAATTATTAATATAAATATACTTTAAGTTTCTCTTTGGCAGCGCAGGGCGCGGTCCGACCTTCTAGTAATAGTAAACAAAGAGAGTATCACCATAAAATAATTTCCTATAATTTCACCCCTATATCACAACAACAATCAAATACAAAAAAAACTCCTTGAAACACCATAAAAAGAAGTTCAAATTTCAAAACTATCACACTCTCAAATGTTCCAAAAATACCACAAAAATTAAAAATGAATTTTAAGGGTTTAGAATTTAAAATTTTGGGTTCACTAAATATAGTTTAGGGTTTAATTTTAAAGGATAAAGTTTGATTTTGGGGGTTTTGTGGTTTAAATTTGATGTTTTAAAGCTATTTAAAATTTTGAATTTTAGGTGTGATATTTTTGAAATAAACTAATTTTTAATAGTATTTTTGAGAATGCAACATACAAAAGTCCTTTTGAAAGAAACGATGAAAACATAAAACATCAGTTATTGAAACATAAAACATAGCGTTTTAGAATCAAGTGGTACATATTCTGATGCCACTTAGAAGCTAGCCTCGAAAATAACTGATTTGCATGTGAGGGTGTAAACCTTGAAGGAAGCACCTACAATTAAACATATCAATAATCTAGTTTTCAGATAAACAAAACAAAATGTAAAGAGAATTTGATTAGGAGGTTATGCATACATGTAGCTAGCTAGCTTCTGTTATAATCAGAACAAATCTCAAATTAAGACGAAAGTGAAAACGATTTGTACAGCTTGGCAACTTACGTTGATATTATAAGTCTCAGCTTTTAAAACTCTTTCTTGTTGATTGTTTTCTTCATGAGATGTAGTTTTGGCTGGCTCATAGACGAAGACATAATGTTGATAAACATCAATTACATAGCGGCTTCAACTAAAGACTCAAGAGATAAGCCTCTGCTGTATAATCTTGTGAACATCCTTATCATCCCAAGTGTTCGGCCACTGCACGAGTGACNTGTAGTTTTGGCTGGCTCATAGACGAAGACATAATGTTGATAAACATCAATTACATAGTGAGCGATCAAGAGACAAGCCTCTGTATAATCTTGTGAACATCCTTACCATCTCGTAAACATAACCGTGCATGTTAAAAGGAAATAACGTGACGAAAATTGGAGAGGTTAAAAAAGAACTCCCAAGTGTTCGGCCACTGCACCAGTGACAATATTAGCCATTGTTAACAAAAGAGATAACGGATCTACTCGCAAAAATCTACAACAAAGAGAAATACAATAGCAATCAAACACATGGGATAAAGTGTGGAGATGAGTTGGCCTTTGCTTCTTCTTTAAACACATGGGATAATTAAAGTGTAACGACTCGAAATTAACTTTATTTAAAATTATTAAATCCTAAACCTTTTCCCATTATAAATAGGAGAAGGAAGGGAGCCTATAAATATGGGAAGCAAATTGAATTGGGAAGGACAAGACATGGAGATTCAACAATCGAAACGAAGAAGAAGAGATGATGAGATCCCTATTATTGATCTCGTGGAAGACATTCTTTTAAAACTTCCGGTGAAATCGGTGGTAAGATTCCAAGCCGTGTCGAGATACTGGAGATATTTGATTAGGTCAAGGAATTTCGAGGTAAGATACACGATTCATCAAAAAACCAAAGATCCTAAACTCCTTATGGTTTGTAATGATCTCGTAGATCGTTTATTTATCACCCTCTTCTATACCTCGATGGTCTTGGAGTCAAAGTGGGCTTCATTGGAATTTCAAAAATCTCTTAATTACCTAGGTTTCATAGGGTTTCTCGAGATCTCCGAGGCCTGCGATGGCCTTTTCTGTGTCTACGGATTGACAAAAGCTGTTGCAGTTATTAATCCAGTGACCACAAGACACAAAGCACTCCCTTTAGCCAAAATTCAACGACAATACAGGAAACATCCCCAGGACCCCAATGCAACTTTTGTTACATGTGTATCAATTCCTCTACTTGGTTTTGGGAAAGATACCCTCACTGGAGGGTATAAGCTAGTATGGCTATATAACGAGAAGGTGGTCAGATGCGAAGTTCTTGATTTAGAAAATGGAATATGGAGATTTGTAAGTACTAGTCCTCTTCACCATCATCACGTCTTCTGTAACCCGAGACCTACGTTTGTAAATGGATCATTCTATTGGCTTACAAGAGATGAGGAAACTACACTAACTAAGCTTATAGTTTTCGATATTCATACAGAGTTGTTCCACGTCACTCAAACCCCTCCTTTTATTACACGTGACGCCTTTGGTGACAAAATCGGTGTATGTAACCTTAACGGTCGTCTCTGCCTTTCTGAGTTGAAAGGAGATTGTAAACAAGAGTTTTGGTGGATGGTCAACAACAACACATGGGAGAAGATCTTCTCGGTAGATTTGCATTCTACTTGCACTTGGTTTGGCGGTATCACTTCACAACCTCTTACACCTTTGGTCATTTCCCGTCACAAAAAGGTCATCCTCTCTCTTACCGGTCGACCTAACCTTGTCGTCTTTGATCTTAATCGCAAAAATTATCATCTATATCACTCTGGTTACTATGGTTTAGTTGTTCCTTATTTTCCAACTCTTTCACTAGAACCAAAAGACTAGTTTTTACGTTTAGTAACTAGTTTTGTACTCAAACACTTGCTCTATATGCATCTAAGTGTGTATTTTGCTTTATGTGCTTTTGATCTGTAATTATCAATCTAAAAATGTTTGTCGATATTATACAATTTTAATTTTACGAATAACCATCACAACTCCGTTTCAGTATAGACAAATAGTTGTGTCCGTTTTCGTCTTGTGTTTATCAAGGGTTTAAAACGGGTAACTTAAACTGGTTATAACGGGATTGTACAGGACAAAATGTTTATAATTTAACTTCTTTTTTTTTTTCTTATAAACCGTGGGAGTTTCGAACCTTTGGCCCATAATCTCTCCCCGTGCCCGGAGCCAACCGTTGATAATACCTATTTAAGGCGTAAATCACTCCTCCCAAAGGGTAAATATATAATTTAACTTATATCACTTTATTTATGATTTTGTTCAACAAAACTGTTTGGCCCATAATCTCCCCCGGTGTCCGAAGCCAGCCGTTGATAATACTTATTTAAGGCGTAAATCACTCTTCCCAAAGGGGTAAATATATAATTTAACTTATATCCCTTTGTTTATGATTTCGTTTAACAAAACTGTTTTTTTTTTTAAATGATACGGTTGTACATTCAAAGTAACAAACCAAGAAGATATACTTGTTACATCTACATTGGTTAAATATATCAAACTTTTACCTTTTTTTTGTTGTTGGTTAGTAACCGTAAATTAAAGAAAACAAGTCATTGATTTAATTAATTATTATTATTTTGTCAATCTGGTCTAATTAATTAACTAAAGATAAAAACTAAACAATAGCCTTAAATATATATATTTTCATAATCCTTACTAGAAGATAACCCATTGTATCCATAAAACTCTCTCTTCCATTCGCATTGTTTCATTCATTCTTGATCTAATTTTTTTTTATTCTGATTTTATTTCCGGCGGTTCCGGCCGCCAGATTTTTTTCTTATTCTGTTATAGAGTATAATAAACATAACCAGTGTTATATCTTTTATTTCTTTCATCATCATTTTGGATTTTTCAAAAGGATTGTTCTTTTCGTCGCAATGTTCTTCTCTCTATTTTCATCAACCGATGAATTTTTCGGTAACACTAAGGATACTGAATAGAATATTCGACGTGTATTTTTTTCTCCAAAAACGTTTTCCGATAATCAAACATCAGTTCACACAGTATTTGGTGGTTGACGGTTTTTCTTTGCAACTCTTAACCTTGCAACCATTGCCATGGTCAGATGGCTATGTGCACCATTCACGGAACCTTATCCTCAAAAAAAAGATGTGTTGCTTTCTGATTGAAGTTATTGAGAACAAATACACACATGGTTATTTGGGATGTTTGATGTGGGTGTGAGGAATAGCAAAGACATATGTAGATTATATCTTGTTATTACTGGAATATTGTAACAAGAGAAAATATAGTGGTAGAGATGGAGAGACCATGCGACACATTTATAGGAGCATGCAGGGCCGTTCCTGAGGCCAAGCAGAATAAGCACGAGCTTGCGGTCCATTTTATGTTTTTAAATTTTTATTTTAAGAACCAGCCCATTTTCAAAATTATAGTAACAACCAGCCCATACTTATAAATTTGTCTTGCGGCCTTTAAAATCTCATGATCGACTCTGGGAGCATGATCGCGATCAATTCAAAGTTGATTTTTATAACAAACACTGTAATATATATGTGGTATCAAAGCGTCTACATTTCAAAACAAGTACAAGATGCAATGGCTTTCTACCGTACAATTTGGAAGTTAATAGAAGCAATGCCAAACTGGCATACTTATCGTATCGGAGTACGACAAATTTCGAAGAATAAAAATAACAGGATTCAGTATATGTTAGTGTGTAAGGCTTATTTTCAACGACAGCAATGTCAAATTTCATTTTTCAATGATTTTGTCTTCAATATATGGCGCATATATCTCGTTATGTAATAATTTGTATTATGTTGTTTTGTATAACCATGTAATGGCGATTATACTCTAGTATTTAATAAAAAATATGACGTTAAAAAAAAGAACCCACACGCGGGTATTATTTTGATATAAATCACAAATTTAAATTAATGCAATACATTATGTTTTGTTTTTTGATACACGCAATGATACTTTTATTCATTTTCGATTTATTAATTTGTTTTTGTTGTATCCATCTCACAATAATTTCTATTTTCTACTAGTTTATAATATTGGTTTCTGTTTTGTTTCACTTTTATTGCGCTTTTTATATTGTTTGATTCATGAATTTTAGCATGTTTTTGTTTCTCTCTTTGATTGCCACTTCCTTCTCTTTATCCTATATAATTTTTACTATTTTAAATATTCACTTAATATTGTTTATTGTTTTTAATATGTTTTTATTTTGAATTTCCCACTATTTAATTTGTAAGTTCACATTTTTTATATTTATTTACATGGACATTGTATTATCTTCTTTATTTTTGATGACTGCTAAATAAAGTGAAATATGCTAAATGGTGAATTTTATTATTTAATGATTATGGTATTTCTAATTAATTTTGAATTACATTTATTTTATATTTTAATTAGTTCTTTTTCTTATACTTAACTAATGTATTGAAACCTGTCAAATTTTAATATGCATTGAATTTACATACGCTCAGATTTTTGTTTTTTTGTTTGTTTTAAGTTTTTGTAATTTATCCATTTTTACGTTTATTCACCTTTTTTGAAAATTTATTACTAAAAGCTCATATAGTAACTAAAGAGTTTCGTGATTGTCGTTCAAAATCCGTAGCTATTTAGTAGGGCTGGGCATAATATCCGAAATCTGAACCCAAAATCGATCTGAAAAATCGGGTTCGGATCGGGTTCGGATTTAGTAAAATAACCGAATGAATATTTTATTTATTTAGTTCGGTTATCCAAACCCGATCGGATATATCCGAACGGATTTCGGTTATCCGAAATAACCGAAGTTTATTTATAAACCTAAATTTCATAATAGTAAGTTTATGGTTTACACGATTACTTTTACGCTATAAGATGAAATTTGAAACAATACATATAGCCAAATATCTACCATAGGAAGACCAATTTTACTAATTTTCTCAAAGATTGTAAGAGGAATGGTCATCTTCAAACAACGAAGACGAACACAAAGAAAGTAAAATTACCCTTAGTATCATATAAGAACAATGACATAAAAGTCTTGTGCACATCATCACGTTCCCTAATTTCTCTATACTACATCGATTCATATTTTTATTCTTTCTTTTGTCGATTCTTTTTCCTTCTTCTTTAGTTTCTTTTTAGTTTTTTGTGATATTTACAATCCTCTCAATTTTCAAGGTCTCCTCCATCTGAGACTTCGATAAATTCACAATCACATATATTGTTCGTTGGTATTTTATCATTATTGGTGACTTTTTCTTGCATATAAGTTTATTTGATTTCACATATTATAGAACCTTGAATTTATCACACCGATTAATGATGCAGAAAATGGTAATCAATATATTAATAATGGTTATTTCGAATCATTTCAAATATTTATATCCGATTTTGATCCAAAAATCCGAAACCGAATTAAAAACCCGAAAGATCCAAAAATCCGATCCCGAATCCAAACTGAACCGAACCCGAGGATAACCGAACCGAATCCAATCTGAAGTCCTAAAATATCCGAACGGATTCGATAATTGAGAATCCGAAAACCCGAACCCGATCGGATTCGGGTATCCGAACGCTCACCCCTACTATTTAGACTAGGGGTGGGCAAAAAATCTGAAACCCAAAATCCGAATCCGAACCTGACAAAAAATACCCGAACCGAAACCAAACCGAGAATATAAAATATCTGAGTGGATATTGTTTTCTAAGAGTTTGGATAACCGAACCCGAACGGGTGTTATCCGAAACCCGAAAAAACCCGAATGGATATCCGAACTTATGACTATTTTATAAAATATGTAGTTATGTATAAGTTTGATACCATATAAATATAAATGTATTCATGGAGAAATTGATTTTGTATATTAATTTCTATAATTTATTGAAGCAATGAGTTCTTCAAAATCCTATATTTTTATTTATACATTAAATCTTATAATTAATTTGAATTAATATAAGAAAATATATTATATAGTTTTTTATATTAATTTAAAATTTAATTAATATATAAATTCAAATGGAAAAAGCAGGAATTATATTTAAACTAAAAAAACACACACATACATTTGGCAGGGAATTTGACACCATCTTCAAAAATCAGATCTAAATGTCCCTCGTCACGAAGAATTTGCCTAGGTAGTTTCCAAATCTAGTGACAACATGATTGTCCACAAAGCTAACACCAATCATGGACACCTACAAAAAATAACATAAATCCAAATTAATAGTTACATTCAATAAAAAAATTATAAGTATATGAAAGTTTTGGTGAGCAACATCCTAATAAGGTTTTCAACATTTCTTTCTGCAGGTTTATTTCTATCGACTTATAAAACCTCTCTAAATTAATAATATTTCAGCCATAAAACTTTATTAATATATATATATATATATATATATTAATTTATAAATGATAATTAGATTAAAAATCAACTTTAAATATGTAAAAAAATATATTAGTTTATCAATTCTTTTTACACTGGATATAGTGCATTTAGTTTAATAATGTAACTATATCTATAAGAATAATTTTTGTAAATATTATAATTCTCTCGTTACTCTAATATGGTATCAGAGTAGGTTTGCTCGTGAGTTTGGATCTAACAATCAAAATTTTTTTTCTCAATTTCTTGTAAACCAAGTGCTTCCAACAATTCAAATTCATCATGAACCTCTGAATCTAAGCTATTGAGCTTCGAGAATTCAAGTATATTGTAAACCTCTGAATCTAAGCCAAGTGTTTCCAAATTCAAGCATATAATATGTCTATAGATCTAAATCATCGTGTTTTTTCAAAGTCATTGTGCTTCTTTTCCTAAATTACCATGTTTTCTTTTTCAAGCTATAATGTTCTTTTCTAAGCAAAATACTTCTCTTGAACTTTATGTGTTTTTTTCTTTTTTCTTTGTAAAGTTTTTGAAAAAGAAAAACTTCCAAAACTTTTCTCACATTCTTTTTTGATAAGAAAAAAGTTTTTATCCCTTTTTTGAACTGTAATGCTTCTCCAAGTTATTATGCCAATAATACTTGTTAAACCAAAATCAAAACCATGATCTTTTTACTTTTCAACATTTCAGATTTATATAAAAAAAAATCTTCATGAAACTCATTATCAAGAAAATAAATATCTACAGTTCTACCACCATTTCACCATCTTATTGTCACAAGTTAGCTGGGTGGTCTCTGATATTTTTGTTGATCTCATTCAAGTATTTCATCTACCATCAATCTCAAGCCACTAATTTCACAATTTTAATTACTACATTAAGCTTAAGGGGACGTATAGGAAGATCTAGAAGATCTATCCATGATATCAAAGAAGATATTTGTTACTTATATTGTAAATATTTGTGTTTATGTTAATTGATTTAATTAGATAAATAATTAGACTAATTCACTACTTATATAAACATGCATACTTTGTATATTCATATTAATGAGAGAGCAATTCAATTCTTCCTAATCACTAAAGTGTTATTCTGTCATCACCCTAATAATTTTATTACACGTGACGTTTTTGATGACAAAATCGATTAAGTTAATGTTGGAAATTTTGTTCTAGAGTAAACTGAAATTTTTTGATTAATTAACAGTTTATCTAATGTTGAAAAATTTTGTTCACTTAAATAGTATAAAATAAAATCGTTTGGTTCATTCAATTTATTACTATTGAATCCAAAACTGGACTTAAATTTATGATCCAATGATCGATTTACTCAGTGAAGTAAACTGAACAATGAACAAAATTAACCAAGTATTGAATCGGTTCGGTTTAATAATGTTCGGTTAGAATGGCCATACTTAATATTATTGGGGGAAACTGGGCTGTGAGTGAAACTGAAATCTATGGGCCGTGATTGATTTTCGGCCGGGAAAATTTCTGAAAAATACCTCAACTATTGAATTTTTGTCTAAAAAATACACGAACTTATTTGGCTACCTCTTTATACACAGGCTATTAGATATTGTTCCTTTAATACTTAAAGTATTCAAAATCGCAAATTAACTACATGGCATTTAACGGAGGTTAACTCTGTTAACTAAATCGTGAAATGGCTGGTTAAAAGTTACTCTTATAGTTAAGTAAAGATTATGAAAAGACTTTTTTTCCCTTAATAAAAAAACTCAAAATCGAGCTGGGGAAAACCACAAAACGAAAAACCCTAATTTTTTGCATTTTTTCTTGGATCGTTTTTCTTCGACTAAACCCATCAAGCAAAGGGGTTCTAATCGTTTGTCTAGTCTCCATTTCTTCTTCTCTTGATTCGAAGAAGACGAAGAAGAAGAAGAAGAAGAAGAAGAAGAAGAAGAAGAAGAAGAACAAATCTAGCAAAAATCATAAACTTCCTGTTTTTGATTTCATTCATTCTTCTGTTGATTCGAAGAAGACGAAGAAGAAGAACAAATCTAGCAAAAATCATAAACCTCATGTTTTTGATTGCAAGTGTTTCGATTTTTACACTAACTATGAGATTCTTCGCCGAATCGTGAGCTAATCCACGAAATCATTGAAGCTTTTGAGGTTGTTACACTTAACCCTTTCTTTAATCTAAAATCTCTTGATTTAATTAGTAATTAAGAATCTATGCTACACATGTCAAATGGTGAAGGTTCATTATTAAATTGCAGACACATCAAAAGGAGGAGGAAGAAGAAGATTGTGGAAAAGGGATGATGATAGAAAGATCTGGAGATGGATTTTGGAGATGGATTTGTAATTAGATTGAAGTGTTCTTTTCTCGAATCGATTTTGGTTAGTCGGAGAAGAAAAAATTTGACGGTGGGTCTATTCAATTCCATTCTCAGTATGATAAAGTTATGTTTTTTTTTTGTTTTTTTTGTTCTAAAAAAATTAATAATTAATTCTCAATCTAATATTTTATTTTTGTTGTTACTTATGTTCAATATATTTTTTTCCAATTTAATTTTTTATATTGCAAATAAGGTATTCAATTTTTACCAAGGATAAAAGAAGTCTTTTTACCTATAATAATTAACCACAAGATTAAAAATTAACCAGGATTGTTAACCTCTGTTAGTTCTGTTAGATGTGGTGTAGTAAATTTATGATTTTTGAAAGTTTAAGTATTAAATAAACAATATTTAATAGCCTCTATATTTTAGAGGTAGTAAATTTGTGTATTTTTTAGGCAAAAATTCAATAGTTAAAGTATTTTTCATGAATTTTTCGTTTGCGGCCCAATAGGAATTAGGTGAATAAAATAGCAGCTGAGAAACCTAAAAAAGAAAAAGGCAATTAAGGGTGCGACTCAGCGTTGTCGATCGAAGCTATCGATGTTGAGGAAGGTTTGGTTTCGTAAGCGTGAGCGTGAGCGTGAAGAGAGGATTAAGGAGTTGAGGGAAGATAATGAGAAGAAGGTTAAGATCCAAGACCAAAATCAAGTGAAGGAAGCGGATGATCAAGTGAAGGAAGCGGATTATAAAGTGAAGGAAGCGGATGTAATGTCAATTTCAATTTGTCAATTTGTCAATTTTCAGTTTTCAACGTTAATTTAGTGATGAATTTTGGAATTCGATTTTGTAGTATTTTGACATCGAGCAGGCGAGGAGAATACATGACGAAGCAATGAAAGTTTATGAGATTGAAAATTATGAAGATTGTCCGGTTATTGTGCAACTTTTTGCTAAATTGGGTTTGCATCATTACAATATGTTCCACAAGACCAATTTTAAGCTTCTCGGCGTTGAGAAATACCATAAAAGCCATGTTTATGGACCAGCAACCTATTATATAACATTGGATGCGGATGCAACTACTCCTGGCCTAGCAGCTTTGTCTTTCCAGACTTGTGTTGATGAATTGGCATGGTGTGTGTTGAGTTACGAGTGTTTTGTTGCTAGACCTAAAGATCATATAGGTAGTGTGTTTTGTGAAGATGCATTGATTTGTTTTCTTGCTGAATCAATGTATCTCTCTCTCTGTAGGTAAGCCTTGTGATATAAAATCTTTCAAGTTATTTACTCGGTATGAAAGTACCTAATTGGTACTCTGATGATGCTTTGGCTGATAACAAACGATTTTACCTGGTGAGATATGATAATGTTATTGTTTCTAACTTACTAGGTATGCTTTAATTTCTTTCATTGAGATGAATCTTCTTTTTTTTTCTTTCAATGTTTGCAGATGAAAGAATCAGAATGGGAAGAAAACGACTGGCTAATCCTTTATTTGGAATTGTCATATGTCAAAAAGAGATTTACAAATAAAAAAATGTCAATCTATCGGATTTTAAGATTACTTTGAAAGAAGTGGTGGTAGAAATTGAAGTAGATGTGAATGAGAGATTTAGAGATGAAACTGTCTACATCAAATATGATCAAGACTTAAGCAAGAGTGGTGGTGGGGTTTGCAAGCGCAGAGCCATATTTGTAAGACGTATGGATTTAATAAAGGAACATCTTAGGCTCGTGGGAGAAGATGATCTGGAACCGGAACCGAACATCTCTGCCGGTAAGTAAACTGTCTTTTGTTTAAGCATAACTTTAATACTTATGTTCTTTTTGCTCATCTTTGTATAAGATGATGAATATATGCAAGACTTATGTGTTGGAATTTCTTATGTCAATAGCTAATTTAAATGCTGTTTGTAGTTTTGGATTCAAACATTGCCCATTTTCCTTAGATGTACTGATATAGCAATGAACTCTTGTTTATGTATTTTGCAGAGTTATGGAAAATGTGAATCTGTTATTGTAAGGATGGTTCCAGCACCAAGAGCTCCTGGTATTGTAGCGGCTAGGATCCACTAAAACACTTGGAAATTTCGTCAAGGTGATTGAGTTTAGTGAATTCATTGATGACAAGCTTAGATCTCTGGAATTAGGCAGTGGAATAAGTAATTGATTTGATTGTAATGAATTTAAGCATGTTCTCAATGCCAATTCTTGTTAAAATTATATGGGGATATAGATTCTGATTCTGTAATGGATAAACTTTTCTTTGCCAATGCCATAGACTTACATCGGTTCGGTTTTGGTTCTAATTTGCTATATAGTTTGATTTTTGCGGTTCAGAGACCCAATAACTCATACATTTTATCGTCCTTGGGATGATCTGTAGGCCGGCTCTGGTAGTTATCATTCTTGGCTTAGAGTTTGTGTGTGTGTAAGATTTGTCAAATATGTTAATTGCTCTGAAGTTTTGTGTTTGATTATCTTAAATTTTTCACAGATGTAATATGTTGTTGTTGTTTATGATCAGGCAACCTTTGACCATCTTCAAAAGACTTATGGTTTCCTTACACCAGAGTTTTGGAAAGAGACAAGAATTGTGAAATCACCATACCAAGAGTTCACTGGTGTTCTCTCAGCTAAGCCTCTTTCAAGCAGCTAGCTCATCACCGAGGTTGAAGATCAACCCTAAGTCAGATTTTCTGCTTCAAACCTTGTGTTTGGGTTACATCTCATGTTCTTTGAAAAAGGGGAGTTTTGATCATATTTTGTTTATCTAGATTATTGTTCGAGACTTTCAAATGCAATCATACTTATTTTCTTGATTTCGCACCAGACAAAATGACTAACAATATAAGAAAACATAGGCATTTATTAAACGGTTTAATCGATTGAAAAATTCGATTTGAGACTTTGTCCTAGTGTAACATTTTGAGCTATTTCTATATAGAAAACTTCGTCGAGCATATGCTTTTATGAAAGCCACTAGTTTGAGAAAATGGCCTTTACAAAGAGAGTCTCATCAATATATCAAAATATTATCCAACTTCAAAAACAAAATATTAAATATATAAAATATACAAACCAACTTCAAAAACAAAATATTAAATAATTTTATTAAATTTGGTAAATAAAATTAAAAATATTCGTGTTTACAGTTTTGAAAAATATTTTTTCTACTAGCATATAAAATTAAAAGAATATTTTAAATATATTTAGGGAACAAAAAGGATTTAAAGTTGCGAAAGCATGGAGAAAGAGTACATTAAAATAAATATGACAACGAATCTAGAATTTTTCGAAAGCTTGAACTAAAGATCCCGACGCGTCATTAGTACCCCTGAGCAAGATTCTAAGTGATTGATAAAAGTCATATGATCATATGACGTCGAGAAGCAAGTCACATCTTTGAGGATTGCAAACGCTATTCCAATTGTGTCTTGAAGGTTCAAACATATCGTTCCACAAGATAACAAAATGGTTAGACAACTACAAATATTTTTCAGTTTAAAATCTAGGTGAGATTCATCCCTCATAGGAAGAAATAGTTGTAAAAAATTCTCTCCTCGATAGAGATAGAGGAGGATGGTGAAGTAATTTATCATGGCTCCAACATGAGGAGGTTTGATTAGGTATTTCAAAACTGTAGAAAGCTAAGGGATTACATTGAGTTATATCTTTTTTATGAATTTGAAAGCATCATGGATTTGTAACCATTGCACCAATAATAGCATCTGATAAATCAATTCTATTTTTTTTTTCAACAAGATACATTCATTCCCATTAAGTAGAGTTTTGGTACATAAACATAATCATCTTTTCTAGAGAATCAACATCTACGTTAGTCTCTCTAGGAATGAATTTGACAGAAAGAGAATAGAAACGGAGAGATAGAGAGTCGATATCCGACGTGATTCCATAGAGTTTCTAGATTGGTTCTCTGGATTGAATTGCCTTCACCAGGGTTAGTGAGTCAATGATCAAAGCAGGAATTTTTAGTAGTAAAGCTTTCATTAATGCTTCTCGAATAGCCAAACCTTTCACCATTAGAGCTGACGTAACAAACAGAGTAGCCAAGGAGAATTGATATTGAGGAAGCTTAAGATCATTAAAGATCCAAACGAGACCTACAACTTGACCTGATTTTTTCCAAGCTGCGATCTGTTTTACATATAATTGATTGGTGGTTGAACTGCTCCGATGATGTACTTGGGATTCTCGGGGGCTTAGGGGACAGTGTTGGGCTGTGAGTGAAAGTTCTAATACCTCACAAGACAATAAAAAATTTCCTTTAAACAAATACTTTATTAAGAACTATTTAAACAATCATACATATCTGT
>OVBE01008930.1:0-16601 GCA_900406425.1 Iberis pinnata | reverse complement strand
TCTTATTCATCAGAAACTGATATGGTATAAAGTTATGGATTATAAAATCCCAACATAAAATATGGTCATATCTTTTAGAAGTTATCTAAAAGATAATTAGGAAGTGTTTTCCTAATAGGTTTAGGAAGTTGTGTAACCTTATAAAAAGACCATCGATTTTATGAGAATAGAAATAAGAGAGAGTTTTGTGAGATTAGGATTTTCAGAGAGTGAGAGATTAAGTTTTGAATTATTTTTCTTAATATAATAAAATCGTTATTATTCTCTTAAATCCTATTGCATATATCGAACACATTTATTCAATAATTGGTATCAAAGCTTATTCATTGAATCAGAGCAAACGATTTCGAAGAAACAAGGGAGAGATTCTCCCATCTTCAAGTGCTAAGAATAGCGGTCTTCAATACCCCATGCTTAATGATACAAACTACACCTATAGGGCTATGTGGATGAAGGCAGCACTCAAGGTACACAAAGTCTAGGAAGCAATAGATCACGGAGTTGAAGAAAGAGAGATAGATGATTTAGCAAGGGCGCTCATCTATCAATCCATATCTGAAACCCTTGTGATACAAGTTGGTGATCACAAGACTGCAAAAGATATTTGGGAGTCAACCCAATCAAGACATGTTGGCGCATAGAGAGTTAAAGAAACACTAACCACAAAATTTGACAAACTTCATATGAAAGAGACATAAAGCATTGATCTCTTTTCCATAAATTTGGTGGAGATAGCTGCAAAGACATCAACTCTAGGCGGGAGTCTTGATTAAACTAAAGTGGTAAAGAAATTCTTGAATAGCCTACCCAAGAAAAAGTTCATAACCATAGTCGCAACACTAGAACATGTATTAGACCTTAAAATAACAAGTTTTGAAGACATCGTACAAAGACTCAAGGCCTATGAAGAAAGAATTAACATTGAAGAAGTTAATCAAGAAGATCGATTGAAACTTATGTACGCCAGATCTGAATCATATGGAACTCAAGAACACTACACCCAGGGGAGAGGAAGGGGACGTGGTGGACGATTTTTTGGTAGAGGTAGAGGTCGAGGAAGGAATGTATGAAATATTAGCCCAAATTTATTTTTTTGTCTCAAACCCCCATAATTCAAAGACCGGTCCTAGACGTTAAGGATGGTGATTGTACGTCTTTATTAAAAAATTTCTTGTCAACGATTTTACGTCTTTATAATTAAGTACTGCATAGCTTATTTTAGATGGTAATAGATATTAATTTAAAAATGAAGTCTCTACCTCGTCAAAAAATATTAAATGGCTTAACTAATTTATATTTTATTTCTTAAAAATTAACAACAATATTAAATGATATTAAGCTCATTAATTATTATGTTATTGTGTTTAGTTACAAGAATTAGAATAAAAAAATTAACATAAGAAATTTATTTTTTAGGAATTTAGAATTATATGTGATAATTATTAGATAGACGTAATATCAAAACGTTGTATTAGTATGTGAATATAAAAAATCATACAAAAAAATTCATTATTGAATGGATTGTGATAATGTGCATTTCATCACCAACAAATATTTATAAATTATTAATAATAATGTTGATTAAGTAAATTAATGATGCATTTTGGACTATTCAATTAGTTAGATATTTTACTAGTAGTTGTTAAATAGAATACTAATATAGGTAGTTTTTATTCTCGTTGACATAAAAATGGAAGGAAATTAAAATCTAATTTGGTTTGACCCTGATACATGAAATGTTGAATAATGTGATCTACGACTTTGTAATATATGACAAAGGTTTCTTCACAAATAAAGAAGACTATACTAATTTGTATGCATGTTCTGGTGATAACTAACATAATCCAATAATGGTAATATTTGGTTTAGCAAATGGTTGTACAAAACTGATTATCATCAACAATTTTTTTTATTTCTACATATAAGTATAACATGAATACATGTGATTTAATCATTTTAATAAATCCTTATTGCATCCAAAATATAATTTCCGTTGGTTGATATATATATTTTTCCAAAATAATAAAAACGAGAATGATCTATATCTAGCTGTGACCTGTAATGATATATCATATATCTATCATGTCAAAAAGCTAAAATTCGGTAATAATTGATATAATTATGTGATTAGATTAAAAACTACTATAAAATAAGTTGACATAACGTCATCGTGTATGTATCTATTCTCTGTTTGGCTTTTAATTTCCCCTAATTGGCTTCTAATTGTCTCTTCAGAAACTCAAGAGGTCATGACCTTAATGGGCTTAAAAAGGCTCACATCAAACCATCGTCCGATCTTATCATTTTCAAACCCATTAAGCTTAGAAGCTTTTTCTTGTTAATTAGGCATACTCTACTAGTTTTTTTAATCCGGCGATGAAGTCAAGGTACTATAAGCTACAATTAAGAAGGATTACCTGCACCAGTTGAGTCAATTGGTACTGCAACCAAAAAATGCTGGAAAATTCTCACTTCTTAAAAGGTATAGTCACCTTTGGGATGCTTTATAAGTTTTGACTATGGAACATTGAACTAGGGAACCGGAAATGATCACTGATCAATGTGAAATAGATTCAACATTTGGTAAGAATCTCTGAACCAGTTCTAGTAATCAAAATTGTATGCTCAAACTGTGCAGCGACGCCACCGTCTGCTGTCAGAGTAGTCCAATTGTCTGGCCATGTAACACATTCCGTGGTTCCAATTGTAAGAATCGGTTCTGCAAATGGAAGCCATGACATAAAGTAATCGTAGTCAGAAGGAAGCCATGGCATGAAAGACAAAAGATGGCTTACCAATTGTGAAAGTTTGTCCCTCAACCATAAGCCCAGGCTCATCATTTCCTGCAAATTAGATAGAAACACAAATTCTTAACAAAAGACATGGCATTTACGGATTAATCATGATGGAATCACATCTATTCATATGCATATGCTTTCAAGTACTGTTTCGACTGAACCGATCTGTTTTTTTAAAAGCATAAGAGCAATATTGCTCAGAAGTAGACTACTTACGGTAGTGATATATAAGGGGCTCGGAGTGAAATACTTGTCCAACACCATGCCCAACAAAGCGTTCAACCACATTGTAGCCGAATTTTTCGGCATGCTCACTGTTTGATGTGGACACCATTTAACTTCTTTGGTATGTACATTTATGCACGGTTATACTGAGTCAAGAACAGTTTTGGTTGCTACCTGATTCTCTTCCCAATTTTCTTGAAGCTTGCTCCATCTTTACATACAGCTATACCTTTCTCTAAGCATTCTTCCGTGACCTTACAGAACAATAAACCAACCAATAATCAGCATACTAAAACAGAATCCATTAAATTGTGGATCAGAACAAACAGAAGAAGAAGAAGAAGAACCTTCACAAGTTTTTTAAATGTTTCGTTGACTTCTCCACAAAAGAAAGTTCTCGATGTATCTCCATGGTAACCCTATAGAAGTTTAAACCCCAATTATCAATATAATTCAATGTTTCATGTTGTATACAAAGTAGTGAAAGCCAATAGACTTACATCTAAGTAAACTGTGACATCGATGTTTATTATATCCCCATTCTGCATTAGAAAGTAATAGTTAGCAATAATACATGTGAATCAGTTAGAATCTTCCAGGCTAAAAGCAGTTAATAGCACACTTAAGGACCTGTAGCTGGCGAGAATCTGGTATACCATGACACATACACTCATTAACCGATGTACAGACACTTTTAGGAAATCCACCATAACCAAGGGGTGAAGGATAAGCTCCAGCTTCAATAATCATATTGTGCACCGCCTTATCGATTTCATTAGTCGTAACAGATGGCTACAGAACCATAAAACAACAACTCAGCTCCTGTATACATAACATATAAAACAAAAGATCCACAAAGAGCCTGATATCTTACTTTAACCAAAGTTCCTGCAAATTCTAGAACCCGAGCAGCGAGCTCGCAAGCAGCTTTCATTTTAACAATGCCTTCAGGACCAGGAATCTGAAATTCACTCGATATGTCTGGTAATATACTAGACTCAACATATGGAGGCCTTGGAATGTGATCAGGCACAAGAAGACGAGGTGATACTCTTCCACGTCTTAATGGTGGATTACCTTTAACTTTTGAAGTAGCTTCAAGCTCTCTCATTCTAGAGAATGAAATCAAATTAATGTATTAATAAGTTTCCCCTGTTGTATTCTATTTTCAAATCCCTTGAATTCAGATTAATATTAGCATTCAATCAAGATAGCATTTCTTCGATACAACAAGCTTAATACCTTCTAATTCTAATGGCTTCCTCCAACCCAGAAACTTTCTTTGCATAAACGGAGAATTTTCTCGGAGGATATGAGTTTCTCTTGCCTGCATATGAGAGAAGAGATAAACAGATATACCAAAGTTCTTCAATTAACAGACTATGGAGAAGTTTAATCTAAACAATTTTTCACTGAGATAACCAGTAATCTCTTTAGCTTCCAATTTTCTCGGAAGCTAAAATCCCGAGAAAGCTTTGAATAACAACAACGAAACACTGACGAAGTAAAAAACTAACCGGTGAAGGATAAAGAAGAGTAAGCGACCGGAGCTCCGATAAAACATCGCGAGGACGCTAAGTGGTTGCCGTTAAAGGAAGAACAGAGTTGCAAAGACGACGATGACGAGAAACTGGATAGAAATACCGTAGACGCCATTTTCGCTCCCTCACTGCTAAACTTAAGAAGAAACAAAAAATGAAAAAAATTATAATTTTTTTGGAACAAACCAGTGAATTTTTAACGTTTCTCGATATTATATAATTGACGTAATATATACTAATGGGCTTAAGCCCATTACTCCACTGATATTATAATATAAGCTTCAGCTATTAGGCCCTATGGGCTATTGGTTATGGACATCAGGACATTCGGCTGATTCAGATATTAAATTATAAGTCAACATCTTTCATTTTTTAAATACATATATATGTAAAACAAATTCTTATGGAATAATTAACACTTTACCTTGAGAATATCAAAATTTAAAATTTATATACGATTATTTACATACTATATGAGTAAAGTTTTATGTTTATCTAGTTTATTAAAATTTTAGTTTGTGCAATTAAACTAAACATAGAGCTAAAGCATTTATTAATTACTCTATAAATCATGATACTTGTTACTAGTTTCTCTATATTTATAAATACTCATCTTTGATGATATTATAACAATATATCTAATCTAATTAAATGGATCAACAATACATATAAATGAGTCATTCTCAGTAGGAACTTATATTTGATTATATAGTTCATGTATACAATATTTATACATACATATCAATCTCTTAAATATAGTACTCCTTCCGTTTTTGAAAGAGTGTCGTTTTAGTTTTAATTTTTTGTTACAAAATGATTGTCATTTTAAGTTTTCTATGCAAAATTTAAATGAGTTTGACTTTTCTGGCCAATAGAAAAAATGCAGTATTTTTTTTCTATTGGTTGATTTAGAATACTTAATGCAATTTTTATAGAAATTTAAAATTTGAAATTTCTAAATATGAGTGAAAAAATCTAAAGTGACTCTCTTTCAAAATTAGAGGGAGTATAATTGATCGATATAGACCGATCCTTCTATTGAAAATTTAGATGCGTATTACATGCATACACATCCCGTAAAATTCTAATAGCAGTGCACAACACATTCTATCAGTACGAAATCAAGCAAGAAGGATGAAACAATACGTGCAGAATATGTTGTTGTATTGGTTCATAGTCTATTAACTTTGACTTATGCTTCCGTGTTGTATCACTCTCCAAAATGAATTTGAATCGTGAAGAGAATTGCTTGGGTACAAATGAATTGTTTGATATGAATATATGCTATTATATTGAATAATGTTAAGTCCACCGAATCGTACTATAAAAATTGCATATGAATGGAACATTCATAAGATCAATGGTGAATATATTCCTCTACGTACTTTTGTTCTATCTATATCTAGTGTATGAAGCATGTGTTATTTAGATGATTATATCATGTTAAAACTTTTAACTCATTAAGTATGAATCATTGAATCATATGGACATATATACCATAAACATTTTGTAAGAAACATTGTTCAAAAAGTGAAATGCTGATCGAGTCTTTTTAACATTCCATTCATATTCGTTCGAATGAAAACAATTATAACTAAAAGTTAGTACATGCATAATCACCATTAGTGTAAAAAGAATAACTAAAACGATTCAGCAGAACCGAAGTTGAGATTTTCGGGCCCCAAACAACTGAATTATTAATATTTAGTTTTTATCGTATAAAAATTCATATATAAAATTAATATGAAATAAAAAAATAGTATAGAAAAATTTATTTAATATTAGCATTTTTCAGTATGTATATATCATTAAAATTTTATTCTTGAGATTTCATAAATTGGGAGTCTTAAATTTTAGGGGTCTCATTAAATGTTTCATATTCATGTGCTCAAATCTGGCTCTGCGATTAAGAAACAGAATTCATATATATATTATAGATAGACTAATAAATAGATATATTTCCAATCTTTATCAAAAAAACTATCTGAAGGTTTAATTTTTATTTTTTTAATTACTAGCAACTTATTTGAAGCTTTAATTTTTTTTTTTTTTATTACTAGCAACTTATTTGAAGCTTTAAGAAAATATCTTCTAGAAGTCTGTTTAGCAACTACTATATATATACTTGGTTGATTCGGAGTGTTGGTGGATCATGATTTTATAGTTCTATGTTGCAGTTACAAAAATATCATTTTTGGAAAATTGTGATGTAACAACGCCTTAAACGTGGCTTATATTTATTAGTGGGACAATTGGGAAAAAAAAAAAAAAAATTTATTAGTGGGACAATATATACTTCATACTCTATTAATTACTACTACAACATTGGCTTTATTATTGTTCAAGGTAACTTCAGACAATTCAGATCAGAATCATTCATTGTAACACACACATGAAATGCAAAGAAACATGGTATAATTACGTAATATAAATAAAAAAAACATTCTCATGTTATTGAAGAGACATCTAAAATAAAATTTATTTCCCTATAAATAAAATTTACAGTTCATCATTACAACAAAAACAAACAACTCATGAACCTTTGGTAAATAAGTAGAAACTTGAGAGATGATGCAATTTAAAAAAAAAAACGAAAGTGGAAATTATTATTAAAAAAAAAAAAAAAGTAATGAAGAAGAGTTGTTACGAGGCGTGAAAGATGCGTTGTTTCTTACTACACACCAACGATAACATGTCAGTATCGTTCACTCTCTTGTTATTGTTCTTTACGTCGTCGTTTCTTGAACTATCCGGTGACGAAATGTTGACTCCGAACAATCTCACTATCCGACCCGGTTCCGACTCCGATCCGGATCTTGATTTCCACCCAATGTACAACTGTTGATCCTGACCGTTAGATCTGCTGAAACTAACCACATCACCAGCATGTAGATTCTTCTCCTTAACGAACCGGCTCCAACCTTTGGTCAACACATAACTTTGACTACTATTCCAATACGAGTAACGGAATCTCCACACTTTCCCCGTTACGTCCTCGAAGTTCAACAACACTCCTTTAACGGAGACGTTACTTGACGGCAACGGAAAATGTTTCTCTGCGTGATGTTTCGGTATAACTAAACGGTTTAGCTTACCAACGTCGCTTGGCGTTACCGCTTTCTCAAACAGAGTCTCCGCCGATCTAAACTCCGTCGTCGAATCTCCATCGTTATAATCCGCCGTGTTCTTCGTCCTAACCGTATTTCCGCCACCGTTTCTACGCCGTTTACTCTGTTCAACCTCCTCTTTATACGTATGTTTTCTCAACATATCAACGATCTCAGATTTCGAATGCGAATTCAAAAAATCGATCTCGCCTTCATCGAGCTTCACGTCTTTGAAGTTGGTAACGGCGTCTCGTCCACGGAATCTGTGAACAGCTACGTCGTAAGCACGCGCGGCTTCGTCTTCTTCGTTGAAAGTCCCTAACCACACACGTTGATGTTTCTCGTAAATCTGAGCTCCCCATCTTCCGTTTGGCTGTGGGACAACGCCTTTGTATTTAGACGACGGTAGCTTTCTTGATTCAGCTTCAACACCGTTCTCTGAATCTAGCACCACGCTTGATCCACTTCCCATCCGATATAGACTTACCGACGACTTTCCGATGGTAGGTCTCGCCGGCGGAGAAGGAGTTTCACATATCGAACCTGTACTTGTGGTACTCTCGTCAACGCTACTTACTTCCATTAATATAAATTTTATGAGTTTGAATGTTTTGAGTTTTGAAACAATGGAGAAATGAAATGTATATTTGAGAGAGAGAGAGTATATGTTGTGTTGTGTTATGTGTATAATAATGTGTATATATATAGAAACAAAGAGGGAAATAAGAAATAACAAGTGTCACATATGATATTATAGTTATTTTAATTTTCGCTTTTTATTTGGTAACCAAAAGAATATATATTTGTATTTGTAGAATGCGTGTTTCAGGGGGGAGTAATTATAATATATGGGTAGGTGTATGGGAAGTAATATGGGTTTATGTATGTGTTGTATGAGTCAACTCTAAAACCTAAAGGAAGCTTCATGGAAACATATATTCGCAATAACTAATAAAAACTACTCCCTCCGATTTAAATTAGATGTCGTTTTAGGATTAGTTTTTTGTTTTAAAATAGATGTCGTTCTCGGATTTCAATGGAAAAATTAAATGTTGTTTGACATTTAGACCAATAGGATAATGTAATGTTTTTTTCTATTGGTTGGTTTAGTTATGTTTAATGATGTTTTTGTGGAAAAAAGAGATTTATTAATCCGAGTGCAAAATTCTAAAACGACATCTATTTCAAATCGGAGGGAGTATGAAAGTTCGAATTTGTTTTCGTATATAAAACACAATACGATTATTTTGTAGTGTATTTAAACTATATGAACAAATATAGAAATGAATATGTTTGTTGTGGGCTGTGTGCATGGGGAAGTAGGACCCACATGTGGGCCAGAATTAGATAAAGGGTCCACGTGATAAATTGACATCATTCTAGTGAAGTTCATCCCCCCTGAGTTTTGATGCTTACCATAAGCAAAATATATATAACTTAAATTTTAGATTTGTTAACTAAAGCTAATCTAGCTTTCAACGATTTCTTCTGCAAATCTGATTGTTATTCCTCAATCTTCAATGATCTTTTTATTTTTTAAATTGCAAATAATTGTGTAGCCCATGATATTTTAAATATATTAAAAGAAAAGCATTAAAATTATATGTGACGATTCTACAATTTTTAGAACTATTTAATTTATTTTCACGTTTTATGTGGCAATTGCATAATTATTTGAGTTTTTAAATTTATTTTTGAATCCTAAATGTCAAATGCATAATATGCGGGAAAAACATATATTTTGATATGAAATTAATAATATTTATTATTAAAATTTATATAATTAAATTTATTTTAAAATCGATGTTATAAATGTATTAATAAATTAATTTTAATAAAATATTTTTTTACCATTTTGTCATTGAATCCAAGTTTAAATTTGTTACATATCACATTCTTATTACATATATTAAATTTATATAATAAAATATATATGATCGTTAGTTTTTCTATTTTAATATTTTACATTTTTACTTATATTTTCCTTCTTCGGTAATCTACTTATTAGTCTTCTATTTTTCAAACTATTTAATTTTTCCTTATTTAATTTTTCAAAACTTTTTTATGATAGTTAAAAATTAAAATAGCAAAAATACTAATTTCCAAAAAATATTTGACACTTATCATAATCATCAAAATTAAAGATGACACGTGTCACCATCTGGTGAGTTATAATTATCAGACATTCCGTTTTATAAAATAATATTTTCGTATCTTTTATTCTTCTCTCATATATATTTATTCCTGATTTCTCCATTTTTGTTGATAATTTAGATAAATTTGATTAATCCAACATACATATAAATGTATGTGCATATCATCATATTAACAATTTTAATCAAGTTTTCAAATTTGATTATAGTGATAATATAACTTTAACTTTTGCAAATATATGTCTTAAATATAAATTATCATTCTATTATTCTATTGCAATCACTAAACAAGAAAAATAGGTCATTTTAAAAATAAATTTTCTCAAAATTATCCTTTTATAAAAATGTGTATCAGAATTTTCGCCCGTACATGCAGTCGGTAGATTCCAAAACCATAATACTGTCGACCTTCTCTGTTTTATTTTTCATACTTATCTTGTTTTATTTTTTTTAAATAGTTATCTTGTTTTGTGAAAAAAAATTGTCCTATAATAATATACCGTAAATGAGTGAACATATATGGTTTTAATTACTAATATATCATAGATTAAATTAGTACATAGCCAACGACCGACAACCCAACAAATAGTTAACACTGGTAAACAAATATATAGAAACTAAATTAAAAGATTTCATTGTGTTTTTACTCGTACGGAAATAAAAAACTTGTATGCTTTTAGAACCGTAAATACAATTGCATTATATAATATGGTTTGAAAGGAATAGTTAAGAAATGACGTGGAGAGCTTACAATCTTATCTGATATTTTTGGTTGCTTTACAAAAGTATGATTCCACCATTAGGTAGGTTTCATTTTCTATACGAAGAACCAATTGGAGCAATGTAAAATATCGTAAGATCCGAATTCTATTGGCTCCCTCTTTCTCCAATAGAAAAATACGGTTTCTATGTGAATTTTTTTGGTGTTATTATATAATAATATTATCAATTTGATCCACTAGGATGGGAAGTGGGCCAATGACAAATCACTAAGAGGCATGGTCGTACGTGTTTTCTGTGGATGAATTATAATATGGGCATTTCTTGACAGCAACACTATTACTTTTCTTTTCTTTTTCTTTCACATTTTCATATATATATTTTCTTACTACCATAGTATCCGGAGTCCCAAAGGATTCCAACTAGACCCAAAACATCCGCAGATACCAAAAATATCCAAAAGAACCGCCGAAATTCACTCCATATTAATTAACGGTGGCCGAGATTTGAATTCAGGTGACGGAACTTACAGCTGTGAACCTTTAACCACCAAAACTAGAAACCTCAGTTTATTTATTTATTTATTTATTATTTTTATTTTGTAGTTATCAAACAATTAAAAAGATATTTTCTTAAAACATAACAAAACCTGTCCGACTGGAATTTTATAATCTGATGGCTAGATTTCAAAAGTTTTTTTTTTCTTCGTCAAAAAAAATTGTCGGTACTCAAAATATTAGAATATTAATTAACGGACGTCTAGAAAAATTAACTGGTCGTCCAATTTTAGAACAATTTAGTCAAAATCAGGGATTGGAGATAACTTCAACCACATAAATCGATAGGCAGCAGGAATTTGGAAAATCACAATCAACCTATATTCCAAGTTCGACCTGACTTTTCTGTGCATAGATATTTATTTATATTGGTTCTAAAATGGTACTATATATGTCACAAAACATATAAATGGTGTACCCTTTTATGGAAAAAAGAAATTAAGTATGTTGTCACGTGGCGTTTTGTTGCTCACTTAGCTATATTATCTTATTCCATAGTTTGTTTCCATAAGAGAGATTGGATTCATTCATGTTTCTCGTTACAAATTTGTTATCCAAATTTGATATCAAACAAAGTAAATTGATTTTCAAAGTGATATACGAGTTAATCAAAGAAATTTTAGCATGTACTAATTATAAAAGAGAGACATTTTTCAACCAACACAATTTTCATTGTTATATACTTTAGAGTAATTCCAAAAAATACCACACCTGATTATTTCAAAAAATATCATTAATTTTTTTCTTCCCAAAACTACCATAAACATTGAAAAAAATCATTTTTAAGGGCTTGGATTCTTTTATTAGACTTTAGGGTGTAGTTTTGAAGGGATTATGATTCAGTTTTTGGGGATTTAAGGTTGAAATTAAAATTTTAAAGTTATTTTAAATTTATGATATTATTAGATCGAAAGTATATTTTTATATTTCTATAATAATTGGGACTGTGTGATATTTTTGGAAACAAAAAATGTGTTATTTTTGAGAAATCACATATATTATATTAGTTTATGGATTGAGAACAAAGTTTCTTTTTGTCAAACGAGAACAAAGTTATTTTATGATTGCTTGTTTGCTGATATTAGGAAGATCATTGAAGTTGCAAGTCATATGGAAGAGAAGCCATTTTTTTTTTTTTTTCAATTTGTAATTTTGAAATAAAGTATAAAAATTGATTTTATAGAGAAAAAATGGGTCAAATTGCAAGGATGATAAATAATAGATGGTATATTAGGAATTGAGTAAACAATATATTCATGATATCTCTTTTGTACAGTTCTCACCCTCTCATCATGTGTATGCTACAAGACAACCACACTCGCTTTTTTTATTTATTTTAGTTCCACCTCTTTTATTCTTTTTCACAAATTTAACACTTCAATTCAAATAATCAAATTACAAAAACTTTTTTAAAAACATATTTTTTTTACATCAAACATGATTTAAATTATTAGAAACAGACTTATATTTATTAAGTACTGAATAGTGAATTTGCGTTTTACTAAAATCTAAACCCATAAATAGTCGGACTACATAAAACAATAGTCAGGCACATAAATCATAAACCCTAAAATATAATCTCTAAACCCACAAATATGAACAACAAAATCCAAAAATATAAATCCAAAACCCTAAACTATAAAATATAAAATATAAATCATAAACTCCAAGATATAAATTCAAAACTCCAAAATATAAAGCATAAAGTCCAAAATATAAACCCTAAACTCGAAAGTATAAACTCTATAAACTCCAAAATCTAAACCCTAAATTCCAAAATATAAACCCTAAACACAATAATAAAAACCCTAAACTTAAAAGTCTAAATCCTAAAGTCCAAAATATATATATCATAAACTCCATAATATAGACCCTAAACCCCAAAAATAAACTAAACCCCCAAAATATAAACTCTAAACCAAAAAATATATATTTGAAACCCTAATGTATAAACCCAAAACCTCAAAATACAAATCTTAAACCTTAAAATATAAACCTTAAACCTAAAATATAAATCATAAACTTCAAAATATAAACTCAAAACCTTAAAATATAAATTCAGAACCCCAAAATATAAACCATAAACCTCAAAAATAATTCTTAAACCTCAAAATATAAACACAACCCCCAAAAATATCAACATTAAACTCCAAAATATAAATAAATAACCCCAAAATATAAACCCAAAACTCTAAAGTATAAATCTTAAATCCCAAAATATAAACCTTAAACCTCAAAATATAAACGCAAAACCTCAAAATAAAAATTTTCAACCCCAAAATATCCAAAACTCCAAAATATAAACTCTAAAATAGATGAAATTTCTAAATTATTAAAATAAACTAAAAAGGGAGAAGAAAAGGTAAATATGAATATAATACTATATATATTATCAAAATAACCTACTAGTATATGTTAGAAAACTAATTATAAGAGGTAATTAGGTTATTGAGTGGTATTTCAAAAAAAAAAAAACGTATAGATAATGTAACTAAATGCAAAAAATAATATATATATATATATATATATAATATACGATTTATGGACTCTATGATATACTAAAAGTAAACAAACATTAGACCATCTCCATCAATGGTTGTGGAGGATATATTAAGTGGGTATCTAAACTTAAAAAGCCAAAAATTAATTCAAAAAGAAAGTTATATAGTAGAATCGATTCTGAAACAAGGAGTTTCATATATCCTTCAAAACCCCATACGTGTAAGGAGGGAATTGGTCCTTAAAAAAAATTGATAAATTTTATTTTTCTCTCTCTCGCAAAAATCTTTTCTTCTATCTCTCCCAAAGGCGATTGAATCCTGCAGTCCTGCTCCGGCGAGACGGCGACCGAATCTACTTTGGCAACTAAATATGCTCCGGCGAGATGGCGAGAAGGCGATTGGCGGAAGGATTTGGGCTTGAAAAGGCGAGTGGCTCAGGCAAAGAGGAATCGATTTGGGGATTCGAAAGGTATGCATATTTGTGTTTGTGGTTCTTGATCTATTGTATTGAATTCTTATAGAGAGATTTTTTATCATCTGCCATTGTTGGATATTAACAGTGGCTTGTTAACTTGTCATGTTTATATGATTGAATATAAAAATTAAATTTAATGGTTTGTGTTGGAAGCAGGGATTGTGATATTTCTTGAACGTAAGGGTGACCATGAGGCATCAATATGACTTGATTGTGAAATCATACTTAATGGACAATGAGTAAAGTAAAGGTTAAGAGTTTGAGATTGAATGTTGTTTGTGTGCAATTGGAGGACAGAGGAAATATTACTAGGTATTGTTTCGATTAACAATTTGGTTGAAATTGATCTTGTTGCATAGTCATTAGAGATAGTTTAGGCCATTTTGATCATTGTTGATTCAAAATATTGATGGTCTCGGTAATCCTTTGATGTTGTATGATCTTTGATGCTTTATTGAATTTGTACTATGATGTTTTCTAACTTGCAGACTATGTATCATTTTCCTTGGTTTTGATGTTTTCTGTGTTGCATTGGCTTGTGTTGTTGGCCCTGCTGTTTGTTGTTGTCTTCCATGTATAGTTGCAATCTTATATGTTGTTGCTAACCAGGTAACTAAGCTCTCTTCTTGCTTCCATCACCGTATGAATATCATACTTTGACACACATTTGTATCAATATCATCTTATCAAGACATTCAGCTACTAAATCTTTAATAAACAAATAGAAAGATTGTAAATAATATGATTAAAGATGGGTCTTTTGTTCTTAATTTGTTAATACTTTGTTGTAGAGGATCAACAGGTTATAAGTTCTAACAATGCACTTGGCAAAGCAAGACCAGATGACATAATAGAAGTATTGTATAAAAGGAGGACCAGATCCCAGCAAACTATCTGTTGAGAAAATGCTGGTAAATTTGTTTCTTCTCTTTGAGTGTTTCTTGTTTCAAATTTATATCACAAGACTATGACACATGATTTTGTTGTACCTTTATATAGTTTGATCTAGCAAAAGAAAATGGGACTCCCAACGAGTGATGAGATGGAGAAACAAAATATGCTGAAGAAGTTCATGGCTCAACATCCTGAGATGGACTTCTCTAATGCAAAGTTTAACTGATCACTCTTATTTTCTAATGTGAACAAGTGATAATGTTGTTGTCTTGTATCATGGATTGTCTTGTTATTTTGTTAAGTTGTTATTTTGTTGTATTGACCTTTTTAAGACAAAGTTTAACTTTTTTTTAAGAATCCAATAGAGTATCAACCAATGGAGGATAAATTTAGTTAATTGAGTTTAGAGGTTCTAAATGAATTAAAATATTATTAAAAAATTTGTAAGATACCCATAAAAGTATCTACCAATGGAGATGCTCTTAGGTATATATAGACATTATCGGTACGGACGAGATATTATTGGTCCGAAGGTGGACCCTATATTTTCTCAACTTGGTCATTTAGTTAGGTTGTCAATTTGTTAATATTTATTTTTTGGTCCTTAAATCAATTCTCACTAGTCCCATTCTTTGATTTTGTCAAAGTTAGTAATGTACGCATTTCTCAAAGTTTAGACAAAATAATTTATGTTTTATTTGTTTTAATTATCGTGGAAAATATTAAAATTCCATTAATTATTTTTTGTCATTAAAATTTTTCACTAGTTATTAAATAAATAAGTTTTAGTAAGATCGTTGACTCGTTCTTTTCATTCGTCTTGCTATAAAAATAATATATATAAGTATATATATATATATATATATTATCAACTTAATTGTATTAAATCATAGAACAAATAATTCATTAAAGGATAGAAATCATCTCACTTAAGGAAATACAAACCCATAATGGGTACATGACCTCATATTGAAGTAAACTATCACATAAAAAAACTAAATTATACTAAATACTCCCAAAGGAGAACTTAATCTAGGTTTTACACTAAACCTATAGATGAAACCCCTAATCCCATTTTTATGGATTACAATTGATGCGGAACATTTACGCAGGAGGTTATCTTTGATAGAGTTTTTGCCTAGATCTAAAACAGATAAATTGACCATTATTAGACCATATTTACAAAGAAAACACAAAAGCACATATACATAACTGATATACTTGTATTTTAGCATGTTTATAGCTTTATTCCGCATCCATTTAGGTTAGATTCATGATCATTTAGATTAGTATTGGTGCATTTGCATGTGCATTCTCATATTTCAGGTGATTGAGACCATGGATGCAAGTTACGGATCAAAAGGAGGTCGAAAAAGTGAAGAAACGCCCAAAAACAGAGCATATCGGTCATCACATCGGTCAAAAACAGAGCACCTGACCGATGTGAAGACGAGAAAAACCAGGAGCTACAATCGGTCAGGACATCGGTCAAGGCCTGACCGATATGGCCACATCGGTCAGGCATATCGGTCAACCCTGACCGATGTAGATGTGCTGAGTCAACATTTTCTCAGTCATTTTGACTTTTTACCCAAATTTTAATGGGTTAACCCAAATGTTTTAGGGTTAA